>QAXK01000889.1:0-29570 GCA_004335735.1 Chlorella sp. KRBP
CTCGTTGATGTCCCCCATGACGAGCATCTGTGCCTGGCTGGCGCCCGGCCGCACCGAGTAAAATTGAACCGCGCTGTCAAACGTGGCAATGCCAACCAGCGCCCGCTCAGCGTCTGCACAGGCATCCACAAGGCAAGATTAACACACAAGTACTCTCTACAGCACGGCATGCGCACCAGGACGCGTGTGTCTGATGCCGGGCGAAGCATGCTGTGGCCTGGGCTGACGCTCTCATCGTCCTCACGGCAGCGGCGGACTGCCCCCTAGACAGGCACGCAGCACACCAAGCGCCCAGCGCTGAGCCAGCCCCTGGCGCTCACCTGGCAGGTCGTCCAGGCAGCGTGCCACTGCAGCGCATGCCGTGGCCAGCGCCCCTGACGCCACGGCGGGCGCGCACGCGTCCATGACAAAGAGGTGCGCGGGCGCCATGGGGGGACGCACGCTGTACTCTGGTGTGGCCACGTACTCTACACTGCCCCGGCACAGCTCGGCACGCTCCTCACTGTCCGTCCTGCAGGGACAGCGACGTGTGGACAGCAACACCCCGTTACCACCCTGCACCGCCGTGCCCCAACATCTGGAAGGCCCCAACATCTGGAAGGGGGCCAACTGTCAAACCACCCCAAGTGTGCCTGCGTCGTGACCCTGCGCTGTTGCCCTGCCCTGCCCTGCCCTGCCCTGCCCTGCCCTGCCCTGCCCTGCCCCCACCCCCCCGCCCCCCGCGCACCTCCTGCCGTCGTGCCCCAGCGGGCAGTAGTAGTGGTCCGGCGTCGAGTTGGACAGCCCGCAGAAGTTGCAGGTGAAGGTGCGTCCCTGGCTGCTCCAGCGCATGAAGGGGTTCATGTAGGCCTTGCAGCGCCCGCACCGCACGGGGCCCTGGGGGCCCAGGTCCACCACCTGCCACCCAGGATGAGGTGTGCATGGCACATGCAGCCCGTGAGAGCCAGCGTGTAGGCAAACGTGCTCCCTCCCTAGCTCACTGCACCCTGATGCCACCACACTGTGCTCCCTGGCTCACTGAGAACCCAAACACACGCCCTGTTGTAGTGGAGCTGCTGCCGTGCCACTCACGGGGATGCGGTCGTCGCGTGGGTCAGGCAGCGCCATGGGGCACACCACCACGGCCAGGGGGATGCACGAGTTGTTGAGCATCTCGGACGTGCTGGGGACCTGCGCCAACACGCCGCACAAGAGCCCCAAAGCAAGGTCAGAGAGCCACCATACAGTGCAGAGCCCCCAGGAGCAGCCGCTGTCAAGCACGTGATGTGCGGGTGCCGCAACAACAGCTGCACCACGCGGCGAGCCTGCTCCACCTCAACCCCCAACACGCACCGAGTAGAGTGTGCTGCGCATGTACCTGGGCCCTGCGCTGCCGCCGTCCCGCACCACGTACCGCCAGGCCGCCGGTGGAGGCGCCACGCCCCCCCGCGTGTCAAACTGCACGCTGTCCGCCTCCTGCTGCGGCCGCGGGATCTGGGACGAGTCGATGCGCGTGGGCGCCGCGTTGGGCTGCATGCCGGGGGCCTGCTGAGGTGCGCGGTAGGCCTGGGGGCCGGGAGGGGGCGGCGGGGCGTGCCCTCCTGGGCCCATGGGGCCGGCAGGCGGGGGTGGGCCCATGAAGCCTCCTCCTCCGTTGGGGTGCCCGTGTGCGCCTGGTGGTGGCATCATTCCGTTCTGTTGGCCAGGTGGTGGCCTCATGCCGTTCTGTGCGCCTGGTGGAGGCATCATTCCGTTCATGAGAGGAGGGCGAGGAGGCCCTGCTAGCCCACCAGGTGGAGGGGGAGGGGGCAGGATGCCGCCATTGGCTGAGGGCGGGCCTGCTCCAAACCTGGCACCTGGTGGGGGAGGGGGCGGTGCTAGCGGGGCGCCTGGCGGTGGGGCGGGGCCTGGAGGTGGAGGGCCCAGGCTGCCGTTGCTGTGCGGGCGCGGGAACACGCCGTTGGCACCCGGAGGAGGAGGAGGGGCCATGCCCTGCGGGGTGCAATGCACAGCGACGTAAAGATTCAGGCCAGTGTCGACCTACCTACGGCTGCCACCAAACTGCTCACACCAGAGCCAGAGTGCACCCACCATGGGCGCGCCGGCTCCAGGCGGGGGAGGCGGAGCTCCTAGGCTCATGCGCTGCAGCTGGTCCGTAGGCGCCTTGGGTGCGCCATACATGCCAGGAGGGCCTGGTGGCGGTGGGCCCATCATGCCGTTGGCCGAGGGTCGCATCCCTGGGGGACCCCCCGGCACGCCACCTGGCGGTGGAGGCCCGCCTGGTGGGGGCGCAAAGCCAGAGTCAGGGGCCCGCATGAAGCCGCCAGGCGGTGGTCCTGCAAAGCCATTGGGCCCTGGAGGAGGAGGGGCGCCACCTGCAGGCACACAAAGCACCACGAGCAGCACGAGTGTGGCACAGCTTCACCTGCTACACTAGCACCAGGAGGAACACCGCTGTACTGCAGTTGTGCTGCAGCCAGCATTGCCAGGAGGCGTTGCTCTCTGGCGCTGCTCAGGACTGCTCGAGTCGACTCCGAGACGGCCAGAGGAGGAGAACACGACCCTCGAGCACACGAAACTGTGCTGCTCCACTGCGTTGCATAGTGCTGCCTGCAGGCCCCGTCGTCGTGCTGCGGGGGTGGAGTGCTGTCCCCGTCTGCACTCCTGACGATCTGCGTCCGCAGCTGTGGCTGCCGCGCCCTGCACGCCAGTGCCGAGGCCTCCACGTAGCCGCAACGCTGCGCACCGAATGTCGGTGCTCCTAGCCCTGCGCCAGGCGGGCCAGTGCCGAGGCCTGGAGCTGGAGGTGGGGCGCCATACATCCGTGTGCCAAGAGCTGCGCAGGGAGTTACTCAAGAGTTGCTGCTGCCCAAGGTGTTGGTCCTTGTCTCAGTGACTGTGCCCCGTGCAGTGTGCGGGCAAAGAGGGTGGCCACCATGGACGTGATGCAGTGCGAGCGCGTCAGAGGCAACAGGAACTCCACAGGAGCTTCTCCCTGCCGCCAGGAGCCATTGCCTGCAGGTGCATATGTTGCTGCACTTTGCCGCGTGGACGCGGCGCGCGGACATCCTGGCGGCAATTTGCCAGCTGCGTGAAGGGTACCCGCAAAGGAGCCATGCGTGCCTGCACTCCGAATCCCAGCGTTCTCCCATCCTCTTCCATCATGTTTTGCACACTGTGCTGCGCTGTGCTGCCACATCGCCAGGACTCGCACGATCGGAGGGCAAATACAGCGCAGCAAAGCGGAGACCAGCACACAGCAGCCATGGCAGGCTTCGGCGGCGAAGGCGCGGTGCCTGCAGAAATCTCGCGCCTGTCCGCGGAGCAGACGCTGGAGCTCTCCACGGTCGACGCGGCGCATGTGAGCCAGGGAGCAGCGTATGATGCAGCCGCGTGCTTGCGAAGCAACGCAGACCCGCAGCGCAGCCGAGAGGAAGCCGTACGGAGATGCAGAATTCCGCTGCACGCTCCAGCGGGTGCTTGGGAGCCGCGCGAACACCACGCCGCAGGTGTTCTCCATCATCAGGCAGACGGTCGAGAAGCTCACGCTGGTGGGCACCATCACGGTGGACCCCAAGGTGCAGGCGCAGGAGCTCACGCAGCGCGTGGGCGAGGAAATCACCCGCATGATTGGGCAGCAAAAGGACCTGGAGCAGCGCTTCGAGGAGCTGGTGTCAGCGCAGCACACGCTGCGCAACCTGCCCAACAAGTCCAAGCTGCGCGAGAACCAGGTACGCGCGGGCGCACCGACATGCAGCCCCTCTCGGGCCTTCTAGGCAGCAGCGGTTTGGAAGGTGCAGGGCGGTGACCCATTTGGTGCAGGCAGCTGTGCAGCTCACCAATGGGAGGGACATGCGGCGTGCTCGTGCCTGCAGGTCCAGCTGCAGCAAGTGGCCGAGGCCTTGCGGCAGAGCACCAAGACGCTGTGCCGCAACCTCAAAGACAACCCCAACGTGGCGGAGAACATGGCAAAGGTGAGCAGACACCTTGCGAGAGATCGCCGCGGCAGATGTAAAGCTCGACACACACCCTATCCCTGCAGCATGTACCTGGGATGTGCTGGTCAGCGCACCCACCTCCCTTTGGCGCCTGTGTCGCTTGCGTGCTTGTCGTGCAGGTGGCGGCGGAGCGCCAGTCACTGTGCATCCTGCTGAGCGGCGTGCTCAACGAGCTGGACGTGTTCCGCAAGATCACGCCTGCCGTGGAGATGGTGCTGGCAGCGGAGGCAGCCAAGGTGGCACAGGAGCACACCATTGAGCACGAGCGCACCACCACCAGCGCGGTCAAGCAGCTGCGCAACGACCTCAAGGATGAAAAAGTTGAGGCGGAGGAGAAGGTGCGCTGGGTCTGGGCGCTGGGGCGGGGCAAGTCATTGGTCGTCGGAACTGAAGCTCCCCCAGATGGATGCTCATGGTGCGGCTGCTTGGCGTGGCGCTCACACAGATGCGCGCCAAGAAGGAGCTTGTGCGGACACTCAAGGAGCAGCTACGTGAGCTCAACATGAACAGCGCTGTGGACACGCGGTACATGGGCAAGGAGCGCACGGCGGACAACGAATCGCTCAGGCGGCTGGAGAATGTCACCTTGGCGGACGCGCGCGTGGAGCTCACACAAGTGCTGCAGCAGATAGACATCGAGGTGCGTGAGGAGACGCTCCGGCGGGGCGCAGGTGTGGCCGCAGCCTTGGGTCGAGCACTGTAGGGAGGCCGTTATGGTGTTGCTGATGTTCTGTGCTGTGCTGTGCTGTGCCTGCCCGCAGGCCAGCGTGCACAACGCGACGATGGACTTTTTGAAGCGCGCCATCACCAAGATGCAGGAGGAGAGCATCTCGTGGGGCTCACGGCGAGAGGACGAGCTGGCTGCCAAGGAGCGGGACCTTGAGGTGAGGGTTAGGGTTAGGGTTAGGGTTAGGGAGGGAGGGAGGGGGCACTTGAATGGGGGGAGGTGGCTGGCAGCAGGGCCATGGCCGCAGGGACGCCACCAATACCTTACAGTGGCATGCATCCGTCCTTTGCCCGATTCATGTGACCCGCAGCAACTCAAGCAGAACCACGTGCGTGACGAGCGGCGGTTGCGTGAGGCGGAGGAGCGCTGGCGGACGGAGGACACGTTGCGGCGAGAGCGTGACGCCAAGAAGTCAGAAGAGCGCGAGCGCGAGGAGATGGCAGCGCTGCTGCAGGCCAAGCGCGTGGCCAGCGCCATCAGGATCCAGGCAGCATGGCGCGGGTGAGTGTGCGTCTTGGGTCTGTGGCGCCCTGGCATCAGTCGGGGTCACCACCAAACTCAGTGCGCTTGCCCGTGCCGTGCCCGCGCTGCGCAGGTACTTGGTGCGCAACGCCGGAAAGGCCGGGAAAGGCAAGGGCAAGGGCAAGAAGGGCGGCAAGAAGGGCAAGAAGTGAGGTTGGCCTGCATCGTCGTCGTCGAGCTTGCGCAACGAGCAATCACTAGCTGTCGCACCTTGAAAGTTCGACTCGGTCAAGGTCAACCCTCCAGAACGAGCAGAACGCAGCTCACGATGGCCCGAGGACTGCTGCTGCTTCGTGCAGCGCGCGCGACATGAGGCTCGCGCGCTTGGCGGTGTGCCTCCTGCTTTGGGGCGCCTCCTGCGCCGCCCAGCAGCAGCAGGCGCTCCCGATAAGCAATGTGACCAACAGCGAGGCCACCGTGGTGCTGGCTGCTGATGGCGCGGCGTATGCGCTCCCAAACGGAGTCGTGGGCCTGTCCAGCGCCTCGCTCACCATCGCTCCAAAGCCGGGAGGCGTGCAGCGCGTCGTCGTCGACACGGGCATGCGCATCGAAGGCTTGCAGCTCGACGGAGGTGCGCCACTCGCTCGTGCAGGTGTTGGTCGTGGGCATGTGGCCTTTGCGGAGTTCGCTGAGTGGCCTGAGGACAAGCAGCAGCACCAATGGCAGTGCCAGCATGCGCCCTGCTGCCTTGGCGGGGGGGCAGGAGCTGGCGATGCGCCAGCTTTGCGCCCCGAGGCCGACGCAGACCCAGCGGCACCCGCAGCGGCACGATGGCATGCCTCTGGCCCCCTGTGCACCACTGCACTTGCAGGCTCGGAGCTCACGCTGCAGAGCCTGCGGCTGCTGAACGTGGTGCTGACGCCCCCGCCCAAGGTCCTCCCCGCCTTTGTCTCGGTGGCCGACCCACAGAAGAGCACCGTCACGCTGCAGGACTGCGTCCTGGTCACGGACTGCCAGCGGCTGCAGCAGTATGCAGTGTACTGGACAGGGCGTCCGGACCCAGGCGTCGTCCTGGTGAGCAGCGCCCGTCGGGACAGGCCGGGCATGCGTCAGCAGTCCGAGTGTGCCAGCGAGGTGACAGCTTGTGCTAGCGCCACCAGCATGCGAATGGTGGTGTGCACACACCCGCAGGGCTCCACCAACACGTCCCTGCTGCTCCGAAATCTGACCGTCGCCAGCACCGGACTCACCGCCTTCAACACCACCCTCACCTGCGACTCGCGCATGGGCTCCCTGGCCCTCGGGGGCTTGGCCGCAGACGCCGCGCAGCTGCTGCGCATGCTGGGCGCCAACAGCCGCCTCTACATGCCCACACAGCTGTGGCTCCCAGGCTCCCTCAGCCTCACCAACACGTCTCTAGGCAGCGCGTACACTGGGTGGCCTGACGACGGAGTGCTCGTGCAGGCAGACCTGGCCCTCTCAGGGGGCCTACCCACCACCTGGCCGGACACGGCCGCCGTCGCCGCCGCTGCCGACGTATCCAGCAGCAGGAGCGCCGTGTCAGCCACCAGCAGCAACGTGACGGGGGCGGGCGTGCTGACGGTCAACAGCAGCGTGGTGTGGCCCGCGCCCAGCGTCGTGCAGCGTATGGGGCCCCTGGGTGTGCCCAGCAGCGTGCTGGACTTGGGGGAGGTGGGCAACGTGCTGGTGATGCGGCAGCGGGTGCAGCTGACGCTGAGCAACCTGACGCTCACCAACCTGTGCACGTATGAGTGGGCGCCCACCAGCGGCATCACGCCCATCCTGCTGGGGTCGCTCATGGGCATGGTGCAGTATGACAGGTGAGGCACGCGTCTGCGGGAGTGAGCAGGCTATTGTAAAGCCTCTCACGCCTCAGGCGCCACCCACGCCACCGCTTGTCCGGCACATGGGCAGGGTGGCATCCGCACCTAGCCATCCACAGTGGCGTGTGCACACCCTAGCAGCCCACTAGCCCTGCCCTAGCCCAGGACGCACAGAGCGCACCCACCACAGTGCTTCCACCACGCTGCACTCTCCTGGCACACGCACACGCAGGTCGCGAGCGCAGGTGCAGGTGCGTGACTCGGCCATGGTGGTGACTGACCCCGAGCTGGGCTGGCTCTTCTACGTGGCGTGGGTGGCCCGGGGCGGGCCCAATTTCTTCCGTCAGATGCAGGCCAGCGCCTCGTCCGGGCCCGCCCGCACGCGCACCATCACCGTCACCACCAGCGGAGGTGTCAACCGCACGTGGGACCCGGCGCAAGGGAGCCCCCTGGGCGTGAGGGCGGACGGGGGGCTGGGGCTCATCAACGCGTCAGTGGTGGAGCAGGTCAACAGGTGGCTGGTGGACCTGCAGCCAGGGGCCTTCTCGCCAAAGCACTTCAACATGCGCGTCATGACCACGTGAGTGGGGAGCGTGAGTGTGCAGCCTCTCTTGTTGACGGGCGGTCAGCAGGCCATACAGCGCACAAGAGGCACTAAGCGTTCGTTGGTGAGGCAACGGTGCAGAGTGTGCCGTAGGGGAGTGAGGGTACGAGCACGGCAATGCCAGCACATGTGCCAACGTGCCTTGTGCGCGTGTGGGCTGTCCATTGGCTGGCTCCAGGCAAGCTGCCAGCTGGAGCAACGTGACCATTGTGGCGCGCTCGTACATGGACACCCTGGCCAGCTTGGACGTCAAGCCTTGCTTTGCCGACCAGGTATGCGCCACACCCTCCCGGTGCAGCAGTAGGGCTTGTGTCACGCCTTCTCCTCACTAACAACACGTTGCTGGCTTGCCCTCCTGAGCCACCCTCAGCCTGCCCTGCACCTCCCCCTTGCTCTCGCGCCGTCTGCTGCCTCCGTACCAGGATCCCCTCACTGCCCTGCACGTCCCCTACCCCGCAGTACGACTCGACCAACATCACCGACATGCGCGCGCCCGTCTTCGTGGTCACGGGCGGCGTGCAGCTAGCAGCCCTGCTCGTCCTCATGAGCTACGAGGTCTCCAGTGAGCAGCGCGCTTCACTCTCTGCCCTCCCGCTCACAAACGCCACCACCGCCACCACCACCACCGCCCCGCTCAACGCCTCCTCCCTCGCCAACCGCACCGCAACTGCCGCCGGCACGGACGACTCGGCCACCACCGGGCTCACCCGCAGCCAGGCAGACGCCATTGTCAAGGCAGCTGGCACTCTAGGTTTCAGCAACATAACTGAAGCCCTGCTGTCCAATCAGCTCGGCCTCCCGCCGCTGCTGCTGCTCACCCAGTCCGCCATGCTGCCAGACGGCAACGCGCTGGGGGCCCTGCTGGCCAGCAACCTGGGAGCCACGCCCTCCGCCTCCCCCTCAGCCAACACCAGCACTAGCAGCAGCAATGCCACGGCGCGGGCGCCGTTTGACCTGCCCAGGGACATTATCGTGAGCGGGCCGCTGGTGTCGGATCCTCGGCAGCTCAGTGCGGCTGCGCTCACCAAGTGCAGCGCCTGGCTCTCATACGGCACGAACACCAACACCACCAGTGGCAGCAACACCACTACCACTACTGACAGCAGCAGCAGCAGCAGCAGTGCCCTGCCGCCATCAGGCTACGGTGACCCCACCTGCACCTTTCTGGGCCTCTCGCACCGCACCGGGCTGCTGCGCCTACAGCGCAACGCGGCGGCCGGCGGCGTGTACGCCTCCATGCTGGTGCAGCGGGTGACCCTGTCGGGCCTGCAGGGGCGCGCGCTCACGGACCTGGCCACCTCTATCGGCCTGCCCGTGCCAAGGGAGGTGCAGCCGAGTGCCAGCCTGGCGCTGCCCTTGTGGATCGTGGCGGACGCATACGCCAAGTGAGTGGGGGAGGGGCCGCTGCAGGGGGCATTGGCAGGCAGGGCTGCTGCACCTGTTTCTGTAGACATCTAGTCATCTAGTGGCACAGGTGCCCCACGCGCACGACAGCATCGTGCAGTAGTGGACGTGCCACCGTGTGGTGTGTGGTGTGTACGCAGCAACGCGCGCACGCGTGTCGGCGCCATCCGGCTGGACAGCGTGACGATGCTGCTGCCCCCGCGTGACTGGCTGGTCATCCGTGGCGCCGCCGGGCGGGGGCCCTCCTGGAACGTGGACCTCAACGCCATCAACCAGCTCATTTTGGGGGTGGGGGGAGGCAATCCTGGCATAACCACGTTTGAGGTAAGCCGTGCCGGGTGAGACCAGTGCGGGCAGGGCAGGGCGAGCACTGCGCCAAGCAGCTTGCCTTGATCAAGAACATGAGCACTTGCTCGTGTATGAGTGTCGCGCGCCTGACCTAATGCCTGGTTGGGCTCACCCCGTGCCACCCACCGCGCGTGTGCACCTCCAACCCCCCCGCCGCAGGTTGCATCATACGGTGACGCGTACGTGGCGCTGCAGCGGTTTGAGGGCTGGGGCGTGTCGGGCAGCAGCCTGCTCTTCGTTCCTGAGCAGGGCCCGGAGGGAGGGCAGGACCTGTTGGCGGCTGACTGGCAGTCCAGCACGGGGCCAAGCTACAACGGAGCACCGCTCACCAACGCGCAGGTGCGTGGACAGCAGCACTGGGGGTTATGACACAAGCTTGTTGGACGGATGGATGGACGGGACTGAGCGCAGTCCCCACACTTGGCTGGTGTAGCACCTGGCGCCGTCGCTGATGCGGCCTGTCAGTGTGAACCTGTGGCCTCCACGTCATCAAAATCATCATCATCATGGCGCTCACTCAGGTGTCATGATGCTGCAGCCGTAAGCACAACAGATTTCACCCACATGTGCCGAGCTGTGTCAAACCCACCGCTGCCCACACTCCTCCGCGTGCAGATGTGCGTGATGATTTGCCTGTCCGGCACTGCCCTGGTGGCGCTGCTGGTGGCGCTGCCATACGGCTATACGCGCCTACGCCAGGCGCACGTGAGGCGCCGCACACAGGCGCGCCTCAAGCAACTCCTCGCCAAGGTCCGCGCCACAGCACGTCACACCTGCTTGTGGACTGGGGGTCATTTGTTCGGTGCAGCAGAAAAGGCTGCATCAGGTGCCAGGCTCGTGTTTTTGTTTGCGTGGAGCGTGCACAGCTTTGATTGCCCTCTTTTTCCGCGGCCAAGCGTCCAAAGCTCACTCGTCCTGTGCCGTGGTGCGGTGAAACGCGCGCAGGGTGGCGCTGGTGAGATGGGCCTCTACCAGGACAACTCTGGGGAGAGCGGGGGCACTGGCAACGGAGCCGGTGGCAACGGCCATCCCACCTCGCACCTGGGCCACGCCTACCAAGGGTACAGCACCGGGGGGGACCTGGGAGGCATCGTGCTGCTGCACAGCAACGGCAGCACGGGCAGCGGCGGCGGCGGCGGCCTGCGCTCTCGGCGTGTGGCGGCGGGTGTGCGTGGCGTGGCGTACGACTCGCTCCGCCCCCTCAGCATGACCACTGCCAACCTGCCGGTGCTGGAGGAGGAGGGGGAGGAGGACTTGGTGGATGCAGAGGGGGGCAGCAGGCGCGACGGGTCAGGTCACAGTGGCACGCACGCTGTCGCCGCCGCTGCAGCAGGCGCTGCAGCAGGCGCAGCAGCAGCAGGAGGAGGAGGGGATGGCAGCGTGCGTAGTGGGAGGGCCATGCGCACCTCGGCCAACGTGTCGCGTGCGGGCAGCACCTCTGCAGTGTCCCCAGGGGGTGGCAATGGCCCTGGGTCGCGGGGGCCTTCCTTTCCTGGTGAGGGGTCCGACGGGCCGTCGGATGGGGACCGGTCGCGTCGCAGCTCCAGCCGTCAGCCGCCCAACGGGGCGGACGGGGAGGGCAGCGGGCACGGGGGCACGGCCGCGCTCAACGGAGTGCTGGCTGCGGCGGCGGCAGCAGCCTTGGCGGCTGAGGAGGGGGTGGGAGGGCCGGGGAGCTGGGGTGGTGGCAAGGCGGGTGGCGCGCGCAGGTCAGCGCCTGGTGCTGCTGCTCCGGTGGTGGGTGTGCCGGTGGCTCAGTATCCTGGGTATGGCGTGCGGGCGGGGAATGGCTCCAGTGCAGTGCTCAAGCTGGAGTTCAAGCCTAGCTTTGCACCTCCGCTGGCGCCCGTGGGGTCACCCCCTGCATGCTACCAGCAGCAGGGTGGGGTGGGTGGGGCTGGGGCGAGTGCGGCAAGGGTAGGCAGCAGCAGTCCACCTCCTGTTCGGGAGGGAGGCGGTCACGGTGGTGCTGCCACGCCCGGTGGTGTGCCTTCACGCGCCAACAGTGCGAGCGGTGCGCTGCCACTGAGCCCTGGTAGTGGTGCCCTCACGCCCGCAGCAGCACCTGCAGCAACAGCCCAGGGCGGGGCGGCACCGCAGGGCACACCACGTGGCCCGGGGGCGGCAGTGGGCAGCAACGGGCAGCCCACCCCGCGCTCGTCACGCGGCGGTGCAGCAAGCTCCGCTGGTGGTGGTGCGGCTAGCGCTAACGCCACCCCTGGGGGCTCGTCCGCCTCAAAGTCAGGGCTTAGTGCCCTCGCCGCCGCATGGACGCCCTCGCCGCTCGCCCCCCGCACACCTCCAAGCATGAAAGCGGGTGCTGCGGGTGGTGCCCTGGCCTTTCCTAGCAAGGAGGTGCTGCAGCGGCGCAGCAGCGGCGGCGGCGGCCGGCCCCTCCCCACCTTGACCAAGGACAGCATCACCCCACGTGTCAGTGCCAGCAGCGGCACGCTGCTCAGCGCCTTCCACAAGGAGAGCAGCACCCTGCGCAGCAGCGCGGGCGCCGCCACCAGCAGCGCAGTGGCTGCTGTGCTCAACGTCTTCAACCGCACGTCGAGCAGCAGGCAGCTGACCAAGCACAACTCGCTGGGTAACCGCCGCTCCTGCCCGAACCTGGAAGACGCCAGCGCCCTGACCAGCGCCAGCGCCAGCACCACCCATCCCACGACTCTACCATCAGCGGCAGCAGCGGCGGCGGGAGGGCAGGGCCGGCAGCAGCGCAGCAATGCGGGCGGCGGCGGCGGAGGCGGTGCGTCGCCGTTTCTGCGGCGTTCGTGCAGCGTGGGGGGGCACGAGGGGGGCGGCAGGGGCACGCCGCCGAGCGTGTCTGCGGCCAACAGCAGCCCGGCCAGCAGGCAGGCGTCTGTGTCGGGTGCGCCTGCAGGGGCCGTTGCTGCTACGGCCTCCCCGGAATCGTTGCCTGCGGACCCTCAACACCAGCAGCAGCAGCAGCACGCAGTAGGTCCTGGGTTAGAGGCAGCGGGGGACGTGGCTGCGGTGCCCTCTGCTGCTGCTGCCTGCCGTAGTGGTACAGGGGCAGGAGGGACGGGGGCGGGGCGTCCATCAGCCCTTCCCTTGCTGCTCCTCGCTCCCTTGTTGGACCGCACCAGCAGTGCCTCCCTGAGCAGCAACACAAAGGTGGCCGCGCGCACCGACTCGTCATTAGGAGGCGGTGCAGGGGCTGGGGGAGGGGGGGCGGGGGCGGGCAGCTTGAGCATCGTGGTTGAGCGGAGCAGCTCTTTGGGGCCTGTAGGATCGTCCTTCAGCATGGGGAGGCCAGGGGGCGGTGTTGCTGCGTCCGGAGCCAGCAGCCCACTGCTCAGGTGAGGGCTTGGGGTGAGGGCTTTGGGACTGCCTGCATGGCGTTGTGGCACGCTGACGCTCACCGTATGCTGATTCACCGACTACACTGTACTCACTCCTGCTCCTGTGCCTGCTTCTGCCCCTGGCGCTCCTTGCAACAGGTTCCCACCCGGCCCTTCCGCCCCCGGCACAACACCACCACCACTAGCAGCAGCAGCAGCAGCAGGGACCAGGTTAGGTGCCACCGCCGCCGCCACCGCCGCCGCCATCACTGCCGCCATGTACGACCCCCCTCCCCACCCTGCCCACCACCCGCAAGCGCAACAGCTCGCCATGCCCCCCCTGCCTAGCGCGCGGAACAGCCTGGCTGGCCGTCCCATGGGCACCAGCGGGCGCAAGTCAACGGGGGCACGTGGTCACAGCTACATGGGCAAGGACGACCTGCCCTCCCCTCAGCACCAGCCACCTCAGCAGCACGCCCGCGGTAGCCTGTTTGGTCTCATGATGACGGCCAACAAGGCGCGGCACAACGTCCCTTTGATCAACAACATGTCGGGGCAGCAGCAGCAGCAGCAGAGCCAGGTTTCTGCGGCCACGAGCAGCCACCAGCACCACCACCATGGGCAGAGCAACCACGCAGGTACAGCGGCGGGCGTGGCGGCGGCGTTGCACCATGGGGGGTACGGCTCGCTGGGCAAAGCGAGTTGGGGGGTGGACTCGGGGAGTGAGGGTGGGCCGGTGGGTGGGGGGCAGGGGGGGCTGGAGGAGCTGTGGCCTGGGGCGCCGCAGGATGCGTTTGCGCCGACTCCGCCCACCAGGAGGACCACGTCGCTGACGGCGCATGGAGGAGGAGGAGGAGGAGGGGTTTGGGACCCGGCAAGGTGAGCACTCGCGTGGCTCTGCTGTCATTCTTGACTGGTTCGGTCTGATATTGCTGTTGCGATCGGCACAGGCAAAGGGTCGCCCACCACAGCAGATTTCGCCACGTGGCATCGCTCATGGCATGCTGTAGACGCCGGTCGTGTCAATGCTGTGCACACAGCTGCCCACCGCTGCTGTCGCCGGTTGAGCACGTGCACGTGGACGCAGGGAGATTGCGCGCATCGCGGACGCCGTGGCGCACACGTCCGGTGATGACAGCCTGGTGCTGCTGGAGCCCCTGGGACAGGGGGGCTTTGGAGTGGTCTACAAGGGTGAGCCATGCATGGGTTAGGGTCAGGGCTAGGGTTGGGGTCGTCCTCCCAGTGGGGAGCAGAGCCTGGTGCAGCATGTACGTACACACAAGTTGAGAGCGGCAGTGCCCTTGTGCTCACGTGTCCCTGCCCCCCGTGCAACGCGTCGTGCCACGGCAGGCGTGTGGCGTGGGCTTGACGTTGCGGTCAAGACGGTTCTGTTCCAGGACCAGAGCCGCCGCACCTTGACAGGTGGCCTGCAGCCGCGCCGCAGCCAGGGAAGGGAGGAGTCGTCCCAGCACCAGCACCAGCACCGCGGTGCTGCCACGGGCACCACCAGGGAGGACGAGGAGGAGGGTGGTGCAGGCGGGCAGGGCGGGGAGACGGCCACCGTGTCGCCGCACCAGAGGGCGGTGATGGAGGCGGCCGTGTGCGCCAGCGTGGTGCACCGGAACGTGGTGGCCACCTACCACTACGACGTGACCCCGGTGCGCGGGCGTTAGGGTTGTGGGCTAGGGTTGGGTGGCTGGGTGCAGCAGGTGCATGTTAGTTGGGGGTGGCAAGGCAGCCTAACCCAATGCGACCCTGCTTAAGAGGCATCAAGATGGCGCGGCTTTGCTGGCGAGGTGCTGAGCTCACCACTTTGAGTAATCCATCACTAAGACGATTCACCACAACAGCTTTCATCCCTGTCGCGATGCGTGCACGTGTGCAGGTGGCGCGTGTGGAGGCCACCGGGCGCATGGGCCGGCTGCACATCAGTGAGGCGCCCCACCTGGCGGGGGACTGGAAGCTCTACCTGGTGCAGGTGTGTGTGTGTGTGTCGAGCATTACATCTGGCGCGGACACCTCCGGCAAGCAGTTGAAGCAGTGTGTGAGCCACGCCCTCTTGCTGCGTCTCTTTTCTGGCGCATGGTGCTTTGTGACTGTGTGCGAGGTTCTATTTACATCCGTTTGGATGCCGCAGGGGTGTACGCGTGTGTGTGTCTGTGTGCGTTGCCACCCGCAGGAGTACTGCACGGCCACGCTCCAGGAGGCCATCCAGGCGGGCATGCTGCACGCGGGACTGGAGGAGAACGCGCCACCCAACCTGGTACGTTGCGTGCGCGAGCGTGGTGAAGCATGGGCCCCACAACTCACCACCTCACAGAGCAGCCGCCCTGCCTTTCAGTGCAGCCACGCGCAGCGCACAGATGTGTTCAGGTGTGTGCCCACGTGTGGTGTTGAACCAATCGTTGAATGTGTGTCGCAGGACCGCCTGCTGATGCTGCTCATGGACGTGGCGCGTGGCATGAGCTACATACACGGCAAGCTCATCATCCACGGGGTGAGCAAGGGCTGTGGGACTGTGGGGCTGTGCAGCTGTGGAACTGTGCAGCTGTGAGGCTGTGCAGCTGTGAGGCTGTGAGGCTGTGCAGCTGTGGAACTGTGAGACTGTGGGACTGTGGGGCTGCCACCCAGGAGTGCGTGCGCACTGCCGCCCGCGTAGCTGCAGGCGAGGTGATCCTGCTCAGCAACTGTGACAATCCCCAACTCGCCGCGGGGCGTAACTGCTAGATTACTACATCCGACCTTCACCTTGACCTGCTCCCCTTACCCCTGGTGCGTTGCAGGACCTGACGCCTGGCAACGTGCTGCTCAAGCAAGACCCCCACAGCCCCACCGGTGAGCTAGTTAATAAAGGCAGGAGCGAACGAGGTGCTCATCTCGCCAGGTCGCTTGTGCCTTTGGCAGAGAGCCCCAGCACACTCCGCCCTCCCCCCGCCTGAGCACACTCTTAACCCCAGTGAGCCCCAAATCTGACCTCGCGTCACGCTTGCGCAGGCGTGTCTGCCAAGATTACCGACTTTGGCCTGTGCACCACGCTGGAGCCGGGCCAGAGCCACGTCAGCGGCTTCAACAACGGCACGCCATTCTACGTGGCACCAGAGGTAAGCGGGTGCAGGCTGCTCCATGTGCAGTGGGGCCAGCGCCCACGCCACTCACGTTGCCTGCTTCCTCCTCTCTCTAACAGCAACTTTGCAACGTGACGCTGCAATGTGACGCTGCAATGTGACGCTGCCTGCTTTTGCCCTCAAGTGGTGCTGGTGCTGGTGCTCACGCTGCAACCAGCTGCTGCTGCCGTCATGTGGCCCCCCCCCTCACCTGCCCGCAGGTGGTCAGGTCGCGCATCGCCACCACGGCAAGCGACGTCTACAGCTTTGGAGTGCTGGTGCGTGCTGGCCACCGTTGCCCCACCTGGCAGCTCCGCTTTGCGCCAGCCCTGAACCCTCGTCTCAAACAGCACAGCACTCCTCCCTGCACCTTACATGTTGCTCTCACGCCACCTCCCACCTGTTGCACGTGGAGCACTCACACCCTAACCCTACGCATGCATGGGACCCCTGACGTGGCGAACGCAGATGTGGGAGGCGTACCGCCGCATGTCCCCCTGGGTGCGCACGCCTGCCGGTGCCTTTGCCCTCAACCCTCGCTTCCGCAAGTTCCCCACGGACGCTCCACGGCCGTACGTGCAGCTGTGCGCCAGGTGAGGCTTTGCAAAGGTGGAAAAGCGGCCTGGGGGCGCTGTGCTGTGTGGGAGGGCCTTGGCCACCTACCTGCCTCCCTGACTGACTGCCAGCTGTCACTCAGAGCTGCCAGAGAGTTGCATGGTTCTCCGGCTTGGCACCAAGTGCTTGAGCCTCGCCCACCCTAGGACCGGTTGGCAATGTCTCACGCGAGCATGCAAACAATGCCGCTGCCCACGCTGTGCGCACGCATCTGCTGCTCCTGCTGAAATGCGTGCAGGTGCCTGACTCGCCAGCTGTCGGACCGTCCCACGTTTGCGGCCGTGCTGGGGGCTCTGTATGAGATGCACAGTGCGCTGGCGGCCGGTTACACGGGCCTGTCCCTGCAGGTGGGCGCGGGGGGCCTGCTGGCGCCTCCCAGTGGGCCTAGCTCGGTCAACATGTTTGAGGCGCCCTTGGACAGCGATGATGATGACGAGGACGAGGAGGAGGAGGGGGAGGAGGAGGAAGAGGGCGGTGTGGACGAGGTTGGAGGGGAGGACAAGGAGGAGGAGCAGCAGGGTGGGGGCGCTGGGGTTTTCGCTACGGGTGGCTTGGTGGCGGAAGGGGGCCTGGTTCAGCAACAGGAGGCGCAGCAGCAAGACGGTGATGGGGGGACGGGGATGACGGCCCAGCAGCCTGAGGGAGCAGGCGTTTCTGTGGGTGTGACGAGTGGTACCACTGGTGCTGCAGACCACATTGCCTTGAGGGTGGAGGCTGAGGGTCCTGAGCATCAGCAGGGCGGTGGCCCCATCGCCAGGGGGTAGCTTGCACCATCAGCGGGGGCAGCGTATGTGTTGTGTGTGTGGTGATGACCTTGGACACAGAGAGACGCTTGGGCAGGATGATGGCTGCTGGCTTTGCACTTGCCTTTCACGCGACTGGGTACTTGAGTACTCGCGCCTGCCTTTGTGGTGGGTGTGGGCGAGCGTGGTCTCGAGGAGTGGGTGTGTGTTTGGGGTAGGCGTGGTTCTTGATGCCCCGTGTGACTTGATGTGAAACCTGAAGCGGCACCTGCAGTGCTGCATCGTAGACTAGAGGAGGTAGGGTGCGACTGCCCTCTAGACTAGAGGACTAGAGGGCGGTCGCACCCTACCACTGCTGCGCTGCTTGACGCGTGGGCCATCACAGGGCCCTTGGCACTTGCTGCCTGAGACACGAAGACCTTGCACCTCTTGGTTTCGATACACGTGCATACCTCTTGCATTTGGACGGACAGACGGACTGAGCGCGTAACAAACCTGCCTGCAGAGTCAGGACCTGCAGCATCGCCTCACTTGTTATTATCACGCTCTGTATGCCTGGCTTGTGCGGCTGCTGTTCCTTGGCTCCGCATCCTGCACAAAACTCATGTTTCAGGAGCACGCTTTTTGCAATGATGAAGCTGGAGCTAGCCCGCAACGGTGCCGCAAAACAGCGTGGAGCAACCACAGCAGACTTCACGCCGCTTTATGGGCCGCCGGTGCCGGCTGCGTGTCGGTGAGGTGTGGCATGGCCGTACGTGCCGCCGCCACCGCCGCCGCCAGGGCCTCCGCATCCCGTGACGTGAAGGACAGGCGGGTGCGCCACCCGGCTGCGGCCGCGTCCTGGTCGCTCACCACGTTTGGATATGAACCGATTTGTACCTGGGACGAGCACGTGACACCAGCAGGCATGCCGTCCGTTCATGATGGCAGGCAGGCGGCTGGGAAAGCAAAGCAAAGCAAGCAAACAGAGGCGCTGTGGTGTGCTTTGTGCTCCCTGGCCTCACCGTTGGGTGCGCGACACTGACGGCCGTGAGCGCCGTGGCGATGAAGCTCTCTCCCAGCGCGCTGAAGAGCTCTGCCGAGACGGGTGGGGCACCGCCCACGAAGCGGCCCTGGTGCGCCGTGATGAGCTGCGTGAAGAGGCGGGGGATGCCAGGGAGCACGTAGACACCCTGCAGGTTCACCAGGGGGACCCTGCGTAGCGGTGGGCAGGGCACAGGGACGCACAGGTGACGGGACGCATCGCCCATACCCATATACAGTGTTCTCTCGAGATTTAACCCTGCACCAACTTGGTGCACACCTGCTGGTGCAACTGTTCATGAGGCTGCACCACCCTCCCCGGCCAGGTCCCATCTCTCACCAGGTGCCCGGTGTGACCAGCACCTCTGCTGGGTGTGGCAGGGTGGCCATGCGCAGGCGCGCCTCATTGAGCTCCATGCCCCGCTTGGAGTAGTGATCGCGCATGAGTTCCACCGTGGGCGCGTGCAGGCGCAGCTCCACACCAAACGCCTTGGACAGCGCTTCGTATGTCACGTCGTCGTGCGTGGGGCCAATACCGCCCGAGGTGAAGACGAAGCCTGCACGCCCACACACAAGCACAGCGGGTCGGAACGGGGCTGTGTGATGGCAGGGAGGATGAGCGGCCACATGCTCATGCGTGATGCTCTCTGGGGTGGCACATGTGGCCCCGCTGCGCACCTGAGTCGCCCACGCGTTGCTTGAGCCGCTTCACCGTCTCCACAATGTCATCCACCTGTGGTACACAGGTGAGGGACTGCCAAAGAGGTGACGCGGGTCCCGACGCTCCAGCAGACGATGGCGTGCCTCCCAGCCACACACACACACACACCGCACCTGGTCAGGTATCACCTCCACTCGTGCCAGCTCCACCCCTTGCCTGCAGAGGGGGGTGAGCAGCCTCACTCGCACCGGTCGTGCAAGCGAACAAGTGATGGCACGGACCCAACGCTGCACACGCGACCCACCGGTGCAGCAAACTCGCCAGCCACGGCAGGTTGACGTCCTGGATACTGCCTCTGAGAATCTCATCGCCAATGAGGCATAGGGCGGCCCTGGGGACCGCCGCGGCTGTGGCTGCGCCGCGCCTGGCTGCCCCGTGCTGGTAGGCTGCAGCTGGAATGAGCAGCCGGGCATGCAGGCGCATCATGCTGCGCACCAGATTGTGTGTGGAAGAGCTGGAAAATTCACGCCATGCGAAGGGGCTTGCAAATTCACGACCACGCAAGAGGTGAGAGCTCGTGCTTGCTCAGGCTCCGCTTTCCGTTCGTAAGTCTGCCCCTGCCGCTGGAGTAGCGCCAGGAGGCGACGCAGAAATGGCGGACATCGGGGCGCAGGCCGCACAGCTGCCTCGTCGGATCATCAAGGTGAGCTGCACGTCGGCACCGCACATTGTCAGCCTGCAGTTCTCGCTCTGGCCGCTGCCTGCTGGGCGCGCGTGGCGTGGACGCCTCGAGGTGCAAGGAGATCGTGTGCACCTTGGGCCAGGAGCCCAGCAGCCCCTGGTGGCACCACTGAGCACTGCGCTGTGCCGTGGACATGCCCATGTGCTGCAGGAGACTCAGAAGCTTCTGCAGGAGCCGGGTGCGTGTGTGGGCTGGGGTTGTGGCCAAGCAGTTGGCAACTGAGAGAGTGCGCTGACGAGCTGCCGCGCGCCTCCCTGGTCGCAGCGCCGGGCATCAGCGCGTCGCCCTCGGACGACAACCTGCGATACTTCAACGTGATGATTCTGGGCCCCTCGCAGAGCCCCTACGAAGGTCAGCGAGCGCAGTGGCGGTGCGCGGTCAGGAGTGATGGTGCCGGGGCGCGCGTGACACTGGCGTCCCAGGGTGTGTGCTGCTGCGCAGGGGGAGTCTTCAAGCTCGAGCTCTTCCTGCCTGAAGACTACCCCATGGCACCGCCCAAGGTGTGGCGTGCCTTGCGGTCCAGCAGCAGCAGCAGCAGGAATGGCAGCAGCAGCAGCAGCAGGAGGAGGTGGGGCAGGTGGCTGGGGGGGGGCGTGGCCAGGTGGCAGCATTGACCTGTCGTGTGCACCGTGGCGCGTGATGTGGCACGGTTCGCAGGTTCGCTTCTTGACCAAGATTTACCATCCCAACGTGGATAAGCTGGGGCGCATCTGCCTGGACATTCTCAAAGACAAGTGGAGCCCGGCGCTGCAGATCCGCACCGTCTTGCTCAGGTCAGCACACTTGCAGCATGGCCACGTGCAGCGTGGACAGGCAGGCAGGCGGGAGCAGCCGCCATGCAGCTGGGGCAGAAGGAGGGCTTTGGGAGGTCTCTTTTCAGGCGCACAGCAGGACCATGTGCAGCATCACAGCCGGCATCAGCTCAAGCAGAGGGTCAGGCACACAGCAGGGCCGTAATATGCAGCAGCTGGGTTGGAACCTTGAGCGTTCAGGTGGTGCAAGGTCAGGTCGTGGCCGCAGCAGCGCCCTCCCACCCGCACTGTCGCGTGCCACTCCCTTTGCCGTGCGCTCCGCAGCATCCAAGCGTTGCTTAGCGCGCCCAACCCAGACGACCCCCTGGCAGACAACGTGGCCAAGCATTGGAAGGACGACGAGAAGGCAGCCATCGCCACCGGTGAGCGCTGTGTTGTGCGTGTGTGGGCGTCTTGGGGTGGAGCGTGGCTGCGCTCTTGCTGTGACTTGGTGGAAATTCCCAGCTTGCCCGCGGTGCCTGCTTCTGCTCAGTGTGGCACGCTGCAGCCAATCGCAAGTTGCCACAAACGTGCTGATGAGGTGTTGCCTCTTCGCTGCACGCAGCACGCGAGTGGACGCTTGCCTACGCCCAGGGCTGAGCAACCAACTGGCTGCGTGCCGCCCGGCGACGTACTCGTGCTCAGCGGTCCTTGTAAGCTGTTCCCGCGTCGCGTGTGTCCTGTTCAAGCGCCCCCCTGACCACTACCCGCTGATGCGCCGGCACTTGCAACCTCATCCTCATGAGCAAGAACGCACCGCTGCTGCTGCTATGCTTGCTGGCGAGTTTGGACTTCAGACGATTCTAACGCCCAACCGCCCGAGGAAGCGAAGCGAGCAGAGAAAGACCACACAGCTGGCTCGACAGCACATCAGCGGCAAGCAGCGGCAGGCGTGGCGGACGCTGCAGGGGATGCCGCTCGGCGGTCGCCGTTGCCGCTCGGGCAGCAGGAAGCCGGCGGGATGCTGCTGCCTTCAGGGCATGGTGCTGCTCGTGGCGGCGTCCTGGGTGGGCAGCGGAGAGGCCACGTGGCGCCTGCAGTTCACGGCAGGGCCTGCGGGGCACGCGGTGGGCCACGCCGGGCGGCAGCACCGGCACCCGCACGCGCCCTTCAACGACACCGTCATCAAGAGCAGCGACGTGGGGGACAGCTACATGCAGTGCCGTGAGGACAAGGTCTCCATAGCCATCAACCACTACAAGGAGGAGCCCGGGGACGTGCGGCGGACCATCCGGCGCCTGCGGGCGCTCTTCCCGGACGAGCGGCCCTGCGTGCACGTCTACACCAAGGGCCCGCTCAACGCCACGGAGATCAAGGCGCGCCTCAGGGTGGGCGACTTCTTCTATCAAGTGGAGAACATTGGACGCGAGGGCCACACCTGGCTCCTGTGAGTCGCCGTCCTCGTCGTTGCGCATGGCAGCTGCAGCAAGGCCTCGCGCGCGCATGGGCACGTGGGCATGCATGACCGTGGAAGCCTCCATGCGCTGCGCACGCGGTGCAGGTACATTTTGCAGCACTACCACCGGTTAGCGGGCCACGTGCTCTTCAGCCAGGCGCTGCCGCACGGCGACGAGGAGTTCTTTGCGCGCGCCACCGAGGCGGCCAAGCACTACAAGGAGGACTCGTTCGCGTGCCTGGGCGGCAAGTCCACCATGTACAAGTGCGACCGGGCCTCCATCCTGGGCAGGACAGTCCGCCTGCGCGAGATCTGGGCCATGACGCAGCACAGGCTGTGCCCGCCGCTGGTGCACGTGTGCTACCGGGGGCAGTTCCTGGTGAGCAACGCGTCCATCCACAAGCAGCCGCGCCGCTTCTACCACCTGATGAAGCAGTACTTGGAGGCGGGGCCGTCGCACTGGATCCACGAGGACTTGGAGGAGATTGACAAGACAGAGGGCGGCTACAGCGCCATGGCAGAGAGCAAGCTCACGCGCGACAACACTCTGTTCGGGCACGTGCTGGAGCGCATGTGGATGGCCATTTTTGACTGCCAGGAGCGCACGATCCGCGCTGACCGCCAGTGGGCGTGCGCCGCGGAGCAGGGCCGCGGCGAGCTGCCCATGCATTCTTTGGGTGCTGGTGAAGAGCCTCTTATCCACTAGAAGATTCATTTTTGGCAAACGCGTGTCTTTCCCGACATGCAGACGAGGGTCGGGTTGGGCAGGTGCGCAGGTGGTGCAACCAGAGAGAGCAGCAGCCAGCCTTCTGCCAACATACACAACATCAGCAGGTGCAGCATCAGCAGCGGCGGCGGGACCAGCAGCAGCCAGCGGCGCGATGGCGGCGACCACGGCGGTCCCCACAGGCCCCGCGATTGCGCGCAAGGTCGGGGAGGGCTATGACAGGCCGCAGGGCGACCAGCTCATGCCGCTGGACATCAACTACAAGACGCTGGTGGAGTGGCTGGTCTCCAGGCAGAAGCTGGTGCCCGACTGGAGCAAACGCCTTGTGGCCATCCAGGCCAAGGCGGCCGACCTCTACAAGGAGCTCAAGCCAGAGGTGCTCGCGCAGCTCAAGGGCGCGCCCGACGCGCCGCTGGACTACCTCCGCGCAGTGGAGATCCGGGATGCTTTGGCCAAGTCGTCGGACCGCACGCTCTTTGGCGGCCTTACAGGGCCCGCAGCGGAGTGGGACAAAGTGGTCAAGGCTTACGACAAGGGAGGTGCGTGCCCATGGGCCTCTGATGCTGCGACAGGGGTGCAGGGGCGTGCTGTCCCACCCGTGTGCGCTCCCTGCTCGATTCACCACGCAGGCATCCAGCTTGGAGAGGCGGCTCTGAACCTGGTGCAGAACGCCGAGTATGAGCTGCCCTTCCTGCGCAAGCAGGTGAGTGGCTTTCTCGGCCTGCTCTCACCGGACGTGCGGCGCTGCGACCACCCGCAAGCAGACTGTGCTGGTGGTGGTGCTGCATTAATGGTTGCAGGCGGCCAAGCTGAGGCAGCAGCTGGAGGACTCTGAGCGCAGGCAGGGCGAGTACACGCGCAGCGCCACGACGTGCGCAGCCGCCTACCACCAGGTGCGTGGCCGTGGCAGGCCCCCCGCGGCCATTGACATGGGCTGGGCTGCTGCTGCTCATGGGCATGATAGGCAGATTGACCATGAGTGGGCCTGGCGTGCGTGGCACCGCGCAGGAGTGTGCCAAGCTAGGCATCTCTGCCAAGCCTGGAGACGTCAAGGCACAGCTGGCAGGCCTGGCGCAACAGCTGCCGCAGTGCATGGACAGCACTGTGATTGGCAGCCTGCAGGCTCCGCTGCTGGCGGATGCCATTAAGTGAGTGCGTCATCGAGTGCTGCGCTGTGTTGGGGTCAAGGTGTTGGGGTCAAGGCCTGCAACCAACCAAGGTGTGCGCCGTGTTGTGTCATGACGTTGCAGGCACTACCAGCAGTTCGTGTCCTTCTCCCAGCAGCTGCCAGCAGACGCGCCCGTGCTCACCACCCTCCTAGAGGTGCACACAGGACGCACGGCGCCCCCCACGCCCCTGCAGCAGCAGGCAGCCACCACCACGTCTACCACCACCAGCACATCAGCAGCATCAGCAAACACAACAGCAGCAGCAGCAGCAGCAGCAGCGGGAACCCCAGGAGGCATCAGCTGGGACCTGGATCCGCCTGCAGTCAGCAGCAGCGCCGCCGCAGCATCAGGGGCGGCAGGTGGAGGTGGGGGCGGGGGCATCTCATGGGACCTGTCAGGGGAGGAGCTGGCAGCCGCGGCTGCTGACAGCAGCGGGGCAGCGGCGCAGGAACAGCAGGACGCGGCAGCGGTGGAGATTGCGTGGGATGTGGGCGCGGTGCAGGTGGAGGGTGGCGGCGACGCGGGTGGTGATGCGGTGGGGGAGGCTGGGGGCGTGAACTGGGACATTTCGATGGAGGCAGGGGCGGGGGAGGAGCAGCAAGGCGCAGGCGCACCCGCCATCGACATTGACTGGGACGTGAGCATCTCGGCAGAGGAGGCAGCGGGCGCCTCCAACAGTGCTGCCGCAGCCAACAGCGGCGCGGAGCAGCCAAAGCAGCAACCAGCGGACGTGGCAGGTGGCGCGGTGGTGGCGAGGTTGTGTGCTGATGGGGATTACCGTGCCTCCCTGGTGGACGACTTGTTGGAACTGAGAGCCTTCCTGGCACAGGTGGGTGTGCGCCCTGCTGCTGTCCCGTTGCGTTGGAGAGGGTCATGCGGCTGTGAGCCATCTTCACCTGGCCGCCTGACCGCACATGCTCGTGCCTGCCTGTGCTGTTTGTGGTGTTTGCAGCGTCGTGCGGAGCAGGGCAGCCACCTGCTGCTCTCTTCCTCCATGCCTGAGGAGCTCCAGTCCGTGCAGGGCGACACCTTGGCCGCCATGTCAGCGCTGGTGGAGACGGCACTGGGCGCACTGCGGGCGGACAGGCTCTCACAGCTGCTCATGCTGGCGGGGTCACAACGGTGCGCGGCAGGGCGGTGCTGGTGGAAGTTCCGTGCCTTGCGCAACAGAAAGGGGTGAGCAGGCGGCTAAGGGTGTGCGTGTGCCGTGCAGGTACGTGGACCGCCTGGCGGGTGCCCTGGGGCGCAAGGCGGGGCAGGAGGCCAAGATGCACGCGGCGGCCAAGGGCGCCGTGCAGCGCGGGCACGAGGCCAAGGCCCAGCTCGCAGAGTGCGCCAAAAAGGTGAGGTGAACGAACGTCCCCGCGAGATTGCCCTGCCACAAGAGGCTGCAGAGGGATGCTCAACGCGCTTTCCCACCCTTGCTGCTGTAGGTGGGCGAGCTGGTGGAGCGCACGCGCGTGCTCAAGGCGCACGCCGAGGCGTCCATCAGCGCGCTGTTCCAGAGCCGGCGCATCAACATCATGGGGGACATTAACACGGCGCTGGCGTCCACCAACGCCTGACGGGCGCTTCTGCTTCTCGCGAACGCGCAGCACGGTCCTGCGAAAGTCAAACTTTGAAATCCGTCTGTGGCGATGGCGAGTGCTGCGAACTCCGCAGTCGGACGCAGCATCCGCGTGAAAAGTAAACAGCGAAAGGAGGTTGTGCGCGGCTCGATGAGGAGAGGACGCTGCGCTTAGAGGAGCTCGCGCACCAGCTGCGCGGAGTCCTGGGCGCCAATGCTGTCCAGCGGCGAAGGAGGGCTGTCCCGCAAGCTGCTGCTGCGAGAGCTGGGGCGTGGTGAGCGCCTCGCGGCTGCTCTAGCTAGCCTGTGTGCGGCGTGGTCGCGTTCGCCTTCGGTCGCGACTTCTGGGGCGTCATGCCCAACCGCACTCAAGCGCGCACACGCCACGCGCGCAGGGCATGGAGGCGCACCGGAGCTGCTGCGGTCTGTGCGCCTGGAGCACACCTGCGTCGCGTCCGTGCTCGCCAATCCAGAGGGGGAGCCCACGGTGCCCCTGTGCGCCCAGTTTGCCCAGGCAAGCAGCAGCACGTTGGGGCACGGCAATGCGCAGAGCAGCTACAATGTGGAGCAGCATGTGGGTCCCATCCTCTTGCAGCTTGGGGTGGGCAGGACAAACAGGTGCAGATGTTGTGCTCGGCCCTTGAGTGCAGGGCGCGCAGCGCCTGGCCTTTGCGACCGAGGCCGGCTTCGTCAGCGTGCTGGACACCTCCTCGCTGAGCGGCGTGACCCAGGCGCTCGAGGCGGATGCCTATGGACGCGCACCTCTGGCGCTGTGGGAGGCGCACCGCAACCTGGTGCACGACCTGCTCTGGACCAAGGCAAGCACAGCAGCTGCTAGCAGCTGACCTCAAATTGGTGCTGGAAGCGGGGCCGGGAGCGGGGCCCCTCTCGAAGCGTGGCGCGTGCATGCACGGCGCTTGCAGGCCGACACACAGATCGTCACGGCGTCAGCAGACACGTGCGTGCGGCTGTGGGACGCGGAGACTGAGGAGATCCTGGGCAACTTTGCCGGGCACAGTCAGGCGGTCAAGTGCATCGCCATGCCCAGGGACGGCGGCAGCAGCAACAACGCCCTCCTGGCCAGCGGTGAGGCTCCTCAACACAGCACCTCTACGACACCAGCATGCTGCTCACGTCAGCTGGGTGCAGGTGCAGGTTTACCTCACACGCCGGAGCGGTGTGTACGCCTCCATGGGCTGCAGGGTCGCGTGACGGGAGCATCCTCATCTGGGACCTGCGCGTGGCGGGGGCGTCCCTGGATAACGAGGGGGCCTCGTCGCCGGCTGGAGGCATCATGCACTCGCAGCCGGCCCTGCGGATCGATGTGCGTTGCTGGCCGCTCCCATCTGATGCGCTGTGACTCTCTCCCATGCCACCCTCAACACCAAGCCGACTCACAGCCGCACAGAGCATGAGCGGTTGCCGGACGTATGGCCCGCCACCACTCACTGGCCTGGTCGTGCTGTGCTGTGCTTTTGGGGCACACGTGCAGGCTGCGCACGCTCCCGGGCTTCTGCCCCAGTCCACCCCGGCAGGAAGCACCGGCACCAAGCGGCCCCGCTCCTCCGGACCCTCCGCCGCCGCAGCAGCAGCAGGGGGCGGTGCGGGTGCCCGCAGCAGCAGGGGAGGGGCGGCGGGGCGGGGCGGGAGGAGCAGCAAGCACGTGCCTCCGCCCTGCAGCAGCGTCACCACGCTGGCGTTCCTGCCGGGGGGCGCTGGCAACGTGCTCGTCAGCGGCGGTGAGCAACATCCACATGCATGTAGGGCATGTCGTGAGCAGCCAGGGCATGTCGCTGAGGAGATGGCTTGCCTGGCCATGGTGCTGCAGCCATGAGTGCCACCTTTCCGTCATTGGCCATGCGTGTGCCCACCTGCAGGCTCTGGCGATTGCCTCATCAAGTACTGGGACCTGCGGCAACTGGGCAGCGGCGCCACCAGCAGGGTAGGTGGAAGGGCGGCGGCACAGCACACGCAGCACGTCAACGCCGCGCCGCAGCACACCCCGCACAGGAGCGCCGCACGCAGCAGCGCCAGGGCAGCAGCAGCCATGTCCCCCGCCGCCGCCGCCTCCCCCTCCACCCCCGCGCCCTCACAAGCAGCAGGCGGTGTCAGCCGGCGAATCAACGAGCTGCTCAGCTTCCCTGGCATGCCAGCCCTAGCCCCAGCGCCCTCAACCCTAGCCTGGGCCGCCTCACCCCATGCCGCTGTAGCAGCGCGAGGGCACGCCGCCACCCCACTCAGCCCGGCACCAGCCTCCCTCTTCCAGGCACCTGCAGGGTGGGAGGGGCTGCCCAGCAGCATGTCCCCTGCGCCGGCGGTGGCGGGGGCGGGTGCGGGTGCGGGTGGTGTGGCGGCGGGGTGGCAGCACAGCAGCACGCCTGGTGGTGGTGGTGGTGGTGGTGCGGCGTGGGGGGCGCAGGTGCCTCAGCTGGGTATCGTCAGCATCACCATGTCGCCGCACGGTGCGTGGACATGATGAGGTGGGCTGGATTGGGGAGGGACGCGTGTGGGCGTAGAGGTGGTGATGTGGTGACTAGTGAGGTGGTGACTAGTGAGGTGGTGACTAGTGAGGTGGTGACTAGTGAGGTGGCTCTCCTCCCTGGGGCCTGGGACCGTGCGTTCAGCAGGCGCGCGCTGATGCCCCCTCACCTGTGCGCGCGCCACGCCTTGGCCCAATTGCAGGTGACAAGTTCCTGGTGTACCGCTGTGACGGCATGCACCTGCTGTACAGCGCCCAGGCCCCGCACCTCGGTCCCCTGGCCACCTACCCGGCCCCCAGGGGCTCACAAGCAGCACGCAACCTGCACACCTGGTGAGCAACCTGCACACAATGATCGCAAGCACCTGGTGAGCAACCTGCACAATGCTTGCAAACAGCACACTGATGCCAGGCCTTGTGTTAAGCAGTGAAGGCGCCGCTGTGCTGCGTGGCTTTCGGTACCAGTCGAGCGTCGCGTTTCACGTTGTGCGGATGACGGCACTGGCTGGCCGCAGGTTTGTGCGCACCAGCTTCAGCCCCGACGGCACGCAGTTTGCGTTTGGCGGCAGCGAGGGCAGTGCCTACGTGTGCCAGGTGCGGGGAAAGGGGGGGGGCAGTCTCTTTGAAGCTCACCTATGGCACAGATCACGTTTACAGGTCACACCTGAGGGCTTGCATGGGTGGCGCGGGACACAGGCACCGCCTCACAACACACTTTGCAAGCACACACACACACACACACACACACACACTGACCAGCTGCGTCCCTTGGGAACCTGGTGAGATTGGTCTTGTGATTGCAAGAAATCAGATGTACAGCAACCTGACAGCAGAACCCTGCCACTGCATGCGTGCCCACCCGCAGGTGGAGCCCCAAGCCGGCAGCAGCAGCAGCAGGAGGAGGAGGCAAGCGAAAGCTGCCGGCCCTCACGTAGCGGAGGTGCTGCGCCATGATGAGGCGCCCGTGGGCGGCCTGGCGTGGTCCTGGTCCAGCAGTGAGGGGCGCCCAGTGCTGGCCACGTGCGCCGACGACCAGCACGTGCACCTCTGGTGCACGGGACAGGGGCGCGGTGGCGGCGACGGTGCTGGCAACAAGGAGGAGGAGGAGGAGGAGGGAGAGAGTGAGGAGGAGGAGGAGGTGGTTGTGGTGGGGTGGCGGGAAGCGGCTGCAGAGGGGCCGCGTGGGGTGGGGGGAGCATTTGGTTCTCCTCCTCCTGGTTCACCGCCACGCACGGGACAGCAGCAGCCGCCTTCCAGGGCTGGGGCTAGGGCTGGAGCAGGGGCTAGGGCTCAGCTGCTGCATGAGGGTGCCACTGGTGGTGGTGGCGGTGGAGGTGGAGGTGCTGGCAGTGTGGGGTTGCGGCGGAGCGCTCGTGCGCGCGGGCGGGTGACGCAGTACGTGTTTGACGACTCTGACTGCGACGACCAGGAGGAGGAAAAGGAGGAGGGGGGTGGTAGGGCGCGGGTGGTGCCACGGACCCGGCGTCAGCAGCAGCACGAGGGCAGCGAGGAGGAGGCGGAGGAGGAGGAAGATTCAGAGGGGGAGGGAGGGGGTGGGAGGGGCCGGCGGCGGGGGGCCAAGCGGCTAGCCAAACAGGTGCAGGTGCAGCAGCTCCGTCCCGGCGGCACGACACCCGCTGCCACCGCCCCCGTGCACGTGAGTGGGGAGGCTCAACCGTCACCCGCAGGCCCCCCACCTCCCCCGGCCCTACCCCCCCAACCCCAACCCACCACCACCACTGCCGCAGCCACTGAGGTGCCGCCCACAGCCACCGCCGCCATTGCGGCCATCGCCGCCATCGCAGCAGCACCCGCCCCGCCACCCCTCGCCGAGCAGCGCCCTGGGTGCGTTGGCGGACGTGGCGGCGGCGGCGGCCGAAGC
>QAXK01000890.1:0-14192 GCA_004335735.1 Chlorella sp. KRBP
GGAAGGGTGGCGATGCGTGCCACGTGGCCGTTCTGCCGCCGCTCATTCGGGCAGCGACGCGCATTGCATCACAGGGCCATCTCATAGACTGGCCCGAGGCTGCATGCATGTCGGCGCAGAGCCCTGCTAGTTCAATCTTCTGCTGGCCCGCTCACAGTCTGCGGTCACGCGCCGCACAGCACGGTGTCTGCCTTGATGATCACGCGGCGCCCGGCGGTGGCAGCTGCGGCATCATGATGGCGTGCCGCAGCAGCACGGTAGTGGCGTGCGGTAGTGGCATGCGTTCGGTGCTGGCAACGCCAACATGCAGTCTGCACCCGGCAATGCGCAGACTCGTGCTTCTTACCAAGCGCCTTGCAGCTTGGGGCAACATCATGCTCAACGCTGTCAACCGGCAAAGGCAAATTGTTAAGATGCTTCAACGCCATACGCGCCAGCCCCTCAGCGTCTGTAGCTGGCTAGCGCTTTCCCCCACTGCTTGACCTGTCTGCGATGCTTGCCGCCAACTGTCCTGGCCGCAGCTGCACGGCACCCCCTGCCTCCATGGCACCGTCTCCACCGCTTGGACGCACCCCTCGCTCTGCACGCGTGCAGGCCTCCTGCGTCTAGTAGCTTCCGCAGGAGGAAATGTCATCGTAGTCATAGTCGTAGTCATTGTACTTGTCGTAGTAGTTGTCCTCGAAGAAGCGGCCATGCCGGAAGCCGAGGCTCAGGTCCCTCAGGCACTCCGCCAGGGTGTTGGAGCCGGCAGCGCGCCGCTCGTGCTGCCTGTTGTGGCGCGCGTTCTCCGCCTTGGCGTCCTCCACCAGCCTGCTCACGATGTGGTGCTCCACCACCTGGGGCGGCAGCTTGCTGGAGAGCACCTTGACCACTGCCCACTGCGGCCAGGCCAGCAGCACCTGCTGCCCGTTGACATCGCGGCGGGTCGACACCAGGAACTTGTGGTTGTGCTTCTTGGCCATGGCGTCAAACACCTGCATGCAAGGTGAGTACCACTGCGCGTGACGGCGCATGCCGCTGTGAGCCCGCCCGGATCCTGCCTGCCCGCACCGCGACGTGCACCTCCATCCCCGCAACGCACCCCCATGCAGGCTGTGCTATGCCAACGCACCTGCCAACGCCTGTAAGAGGTGGTGTCCCTGAGGACCAGCAGCTCGTCCTCGGTGCTGGCCAGGAGCGCCTCCACGTGGTCGCTGCTGATGGAGCGGGCGCCAGGGGCCGGCCACAGCGTGTTGCTGGCGTCCGCAGGCACGTAGCCGTTGTCCTTTGGGCGGTAGTTGAAGTTGCGCCGGCGAAACATGGTGGTGCGCGTTGGTGCTGGTGTGCTTGCCCCCTGCACGCGCCCACACGCGACAGGATGTAGCAGGATGCAAAGCCGTCCTCGGCGACGCGTTTCGCGCTCCCTGCATCGGACTGCTCGGATCGCGAGCGGTGGGGACCGTTCACCTGCGCAACTGCAGCGTCCGACCTGTGCGCGTGTTGCGCAGCGAGTGCTTGAGACGGCGCTGACTGCAGGAGAGTGCTGCTGGCGCGATTCCACTTTGCAAGCGCAGCACACACCGGCGTGGCGCACGGTCGCAGAAGACCCCGAGCCAATACACCATCATCCGATCACCCACGCCCAACATCAAATCGTGTCGAGTTCCCCTACCACTAGCCTCTACTAGAACACGGCCGCCAGCAGCACGCCCAGGTGCAGCACCAGCAGGTAGAACGTAAACACCAGCCGCAGCACAGGCTTGCGGTACAGGGCCAGGCCCGCGCGGTCCAAGGCCTGCAGCGCCGCAAGCATGGGCACCAGCGCTGGGCTGCAGCTGCCGCCCCGGCCCCTCAGCAGCCCCGCCATGGGCTGGTACGTGGTGGCCCCACCCTCGAGCGCCGCGCTCTCAGGGTCCCACCCGCCGGCGCCACCGCCCGCACCGCCCTCCCCGCCACCGCCCAGCAGCCCCCCAGCCTCATCAAACTTCTTGGTGTAGGCGCCCGACGTGCCCCCCCCCCCACCAGCACCACCGCGTTGCGCTGAGCCTGGCATGCCTGCCATGAGGCCGCCGGGCCCTGGAGAGCCGGCGAGGGAGGAGTAGGCGGAGGGGACCGTAGTGGTGGGGGCGCTGACACGTCCCTGCTGCTGCTGCTGCGCGTACCACTCGGCGACCTGCCGCTGCTCGCTGCGCAGCTGCGTGTCGAGGGCGGACAGCTGGGCGCGCAGCTGGTCCACCTCATGGCGGTGCTGCTGCTGCAGCTGGGCCACGGCGCGCTCGTGCTGCTGCTGCTGCTGTTGGGCGGCGGAGGACGAGGGAGTGGTGGATGAGTGCTGCTGCTGCTGGAGCTGCTGCTGCAGCTGCTGCACTTGCGCCTGTGCATGGAACCACAGCACACGAGTAGCAGAAATGATGGCTCTACACTCTGCGTAACCCTGCCGAGTGAAACGAGAGCACGAGGCACACTGCAAGCCGCGCACCTGTGCTTCCCTCAGCGACTGCCTCAGTCCCGCCACCTCCCTTGACGCCGCCTCGCCCTGTGCCTGCGCGTGCGCCTGCCACTGCTCCACCGCCTGACGGGCCGCCGCCACCTCCTGAGCTGCCGCCGCCACCTGCGCCTCGGCAGCCTGCGCCCTCCTCTCCAGCCCGTCCACCACCTCCGCAGCACCAGCGCCCTGCGAGGAGGACGCCTGCAGCTGCTGGTGCTGCTCCTGCAGCTGTGACAGCTGTGCGCCGAGCTGCTCGGTGCGTGCCTGGGCGCGGGTGAGCTCGGAAGCGAGGGACTCGCGTTCGGACTCGAGGTCGGCGACCGCGCGGCGGCCCTCCTCGGCGGCCAGGTTGGCGGCTTCGAGGTCGCGCTGCGTCGCCTCCAGCGCCTGCGATGGTGAACGGTGGTGCAGGTGCGAGCGAGGGGGGTTGTGACAGGGTATGTCGACGAGCCGGCTCACGACCACTCGGGTGTATGATTGCGTGCCAGAGCCCAACCCGCAAGGCAGCGCACCTGAGAGAGTCGCGCCGCCTCGTCCCCTCCCGCCTCCACCCTCGCGAGACGCTCCCTCAGCGCCGCCGCCTGCGCCTCGGCCGCAGAAGCTGCCGCCCGGGCCTGCGCAACAGCCGACGCGGCCATCGCGAGCTCCTCCGCCGCACGCGCCGCTCCGGCCCTCGCGCCCGACATCTCCGCCTCGCTCGTCCTCGCCTCCTCCCTCGCCGCCCTCGCCTCCTCCTCCAGCGCCTGAGCCGCCTCCGCCGCCTCCCTCGCGTCCGCCCGAGCGCGCTCCAAATCCATCTGCAGCTCGCCAACCCGCCCCTCCAGCTCCACCACCCTCGCCTCCAGCTCGCGTGTCCTCGCCTCCACCACCGCCCGCTCCACCTCCGCGCCGCCGCGCGACGTCGCCTCCGCCACCGCCACCTCCACCTGTGCCCTCGCCTGCTGCAGCTCCTCACCCAGCGCCACCATCTGCTCCTGCAGGCCACTAGCATGCGCCTGGGCGGCTTCTGCGGCCGCCTGGGCTGCAGTCGCCTGCGCCTGCAAGGTGCCGCACTGCACTTGCGCGGCCTCGAGGCGCATCTGCAGGCCGTCGACTTGGTCCTGGGCGCTCTGAAGGTTGTCAAGCTCCTCCTGGGCGAGTTGCAGCTGCGCCTGAAGGTTGTCCACCTCGGCCTGCGAGCACACAGGACGCAGGATACAGGCAGGGAGGCATACGTTGGCGAGAGGGAGGTGCAGCACACTGTGCTGCCAGAACAACGACAAGGCATTGCGAGAACAAGGTGGTGGAAGCAGACCCAGTGAGGTGGTGTGAGGGGAGAGGCACCTCACCTGCGTGGCGTTGAGTTGCGCCTGCAGCTCAGCCCTCGCCGCCCTCTCCCCGCCCAGCGCCTCCCTCAGACCCTGCATCTCCTCGTCGTCGTCCTGCGTGCGCCGACGCTGCTCGCGCTGAAGCGCCTCCAGCTGAGCTGACAGCTCCGCCACACGCCGCTCGGCAGACGCCACCTGTGCACGGTGAGCGAGGGCATGCGTGTGACAGGGAGACACACGGCTTGACCCTGTTTAGGCAACCGTGTGTCCATATGCATGCCAAGCTCCCTGCCACCGCCAAACAAACGGACACACAATCCTGCAGCGGCACGCCAGCCCAGCCCCTAGCGACCCTGCACACACCAGGTTCATGCACCACTGCGGCACCACGGCAGCACAGCCCTCCCCCTCCACACACGCACACCCACACCCGACACACAACACCGCACCTGTTCGTGCGTCAGGCCCAGCTCCAGCTCCTTGCCATCCGCCCACTCCCTCGCCCCCCTGGCCTCCACCTCAAGCTGCGCCTCCCTCGCCCTCAGCGCCTCCACCTCCCGCTCCACCTCCGCCACCCGCACCTCCGCCGCCTCCGCCGCCTCCACCCGCACCCGCGCCCCCTCCTCCCGCGCCTCCCGCAGCTCACCACGCACCCCCTCCAGCTCCTCCACCGCCCCATCAAGCTCCGCCTTCAACGCCGCCGACTGCTGCTGCGTCGCCGCAAGGTGCTGCGTCGCAGCGGCCAGCTGCTGCCGCGCCACGGCCAAATCCTCCGCCGCCACTGCCGCCGCCGCCTCCATCGCCGCCAGCTGCTCCCGCAACTGCCCCACCTGCGCCTCTGCCGCTTCTGCTCCCGCCAGCCGCTCCTGAAGCTGCACCAGCTCCTGCTCAGCAGCCACCAGGCGCTGCTGCGTGGCAAGCACCGCGTCAGCGCCCCCTGCCCCGTCTAGTGTCGCCTGCGCCTGCGCCAGTTGGGAGGAGAGGGAGGCGGCCGCCTGCTCGTGCTGAGCGCGCTGCGCCTCTGACAGCTGGAGCTGCTGCTGGAGAGCGTCGATGGCTTCCCGGCCTGTGTCCACCTGGGCCATTAGGTCAGCTAGCCTGCGGGTGACGAGTGGAGGGCAGGGCACCACGGAGGAGGAGGAGGTGGGCACTCATTCCCTGGAGCAAACAGGTTCCCAGGAGTAAACAGCAGATGCAAAAGTCCACGGCGGATGAACAAAACAACGGCAGCGCCATCGAAGCGCGACAGAGGAGCTTCGCTTGTTGGCCCAGCTGCGAAAAGGCAGCAAGGGCCCTGCAGCCTGCAGCCCGCACCTGTCCTGCAGGTCCCCCAGGTGCTCCTCCTCATCCTTGACCAGCTCCTTGGCCTCCGTCGCCTCCCCTGTCGCCCGATCCAGCGCCGCCTGCACCCGCGCCAGCTCCCCCGCCAGCGCCGCCGCCCGCTCACCCAGCTCCACCCCCTCCTGCTGCGCCCTCACCAAGCCCTCCTCCGCCTCATGCAGCCGACGCTCCGCCGCCTCCGCACGCCCCCTCAGACCCTCCACCTCCTCTGCGGACGCATGCCCTCCCTGCTGCCCTTGCTGCTGCTGCAGGGTGTAGAGCTGCTGCTGCACCTCCTCCAGCTGCTGCTGCAGCTGGCCCGAATACTGCTGGTACTCCTGCAGCTGCTGCTCCAGCTCCAGGGCGCGGGCACGCGACTGCTCTAGCTGCTCTGCAGCGCTGCCGTCAGCACCGTCAGCGCCACCGCCGGCGCTGCCGTGCTGTGCGTGCTGCGAGGCGGCGTCGGCGAGCTGTTGACGCAGGGAGGCCAGCTGCGTCCGCTGCTCATCAAGCACCTGTTGAGGCAACGGCACCAACAACACACAGCAGCAGCAGCTAAGAAAGCACACCACACGCCGGGTAGGATGAACAGAGTACGGCCTTAAACTTGGCCTGCCTCACACACTGCAGGACTGCAGGAGCACTTGCGCACACAAGCAAGCCAAAGCGCTCTCCAGGCTGCATCCGTCCTGGGCATCTTGCACACACAACACGCACCTGCTGCAGCGCGTCGCTTCGGTCCTTGAAATCCTCCGCGTCCGTCCTCGCACTCTCAAGCTCCGCCTCCCGCTCCTCTAGCTGCCCCTCCAGCACCGCCACCCTAGCCTCCGCCGCCGCCACCCTCGCCTCCCACTCCCCTGCGTCACCCCCAACCGCCCCCACCGGCGGCAGCCCACGCTCCTGCTGCTCCACCTCCACCGCCAGCTGCTGCTGCTCCTGCTGCGGCGCTATCGCGCTGTCAAACCACTTGTCTGCTGATGCAGCGCCATCAAACGGCCCGCCTCGCGCCACCACGCCCTCCTCCACCGCTGCTTGCCGCTGTTGAGACGCCGCCGCCGCACCCTTGTCTTCAAGCTGACCCTGCAGCTCCACTGCGCGCAGCTCCAGCCGCTCCACCTCCTCCCTCAACCTCCCCACCTCCGCCTCCGCCGCCACCGCCCGCGCTTGGAGCTCGCGCTGCTCCTCCTCCTCCTGCTGCTGCTCAGCAGACGCACCACCCTGCTGCGCCCACCTTGCCTGCTCCAGCTCCGCAGACAGCCGTGCTGACTCAGCCTCGTGCTGCGCACGCTGAGCCTCTAGCTGCGCTCGCAGACCCTCCAGCTCCTCCAGACCCTGCTGAGCGTGCTGCGCGTGCTGTGCGTGCAGGCGCTCCAACTCAGCCTGGGCCACCTCGCCCTGCTGCTGCGTGGCCTGGAGCTCGTCCTGTGCCACACGCAGCTGGCGCCGTAACTCTGCAACCTCCTGCTCCAACGCTGCCACCGCCGCCGCCGCCGCCGCCGCGGCTGCCACAGCTCCTGTATCAGACTCTGCGCCTGCTGACGCTGCCTGCTGCACCGACCTCGACAGCCCGTCCGCACCGCCACCACCTCCTCCCTGCTGCTGCACCTGCTGCTGCTCCGGCTGCGCGGCTTGAGCGTCCCCCGCACCAAACAGCAGAGCGTCGTCGTCGTCCATGCCACCCCACCCCCCCGCCTCCCCTCCCGACAGAGCCTGGGTCAGCTCACCCTCCAGCCCACCCGCCACCGCCCCTGACGCAGCACCACCCGCAGCAGCACCCCAGCTCGCGGCTGCCCACCCAGACGAAGTGGCAGTCGGTTGCGTCGGTTGGGCGTCGGTTAGTAGGCCGCTGCCGCCGGCGCGTGCCCGCTCCAGCTCCGCGCGCAGAGCGCTCTCGCTGCGGCTGGCAGCCTCCAGCTTGGCGCGGCCCTGCGCCTCGAGGGTCTGCGCCGCATGGAGGTGTGCCCTCATCTCCTCCTCCCGGGCCAGCGCGTCCTGCAGGTCGGACTCGACCTCGGAGAGGCGCGCGTCGACGCCGGCGACCCAGGTGGCGTTGCGAGCGGAGGTGGACTCGCCCTGTGCAGCCATAGGCAACACGCAATGTGCCAACTATGTAAGTGCCAGGTGGACCAACACGGTGCCATGTTGGTGCCACACGGCAGAAGGCCACGCTGCTAGTGGCGTGCCAACTGAGTGACAGCACTCACTAAGGCTCACCCTGTGCGCTAACTGGCCATGTGCTTGAGCCGCCCCGGCACAATTGCCAGAATGAGCAACTCACCTGCAGGTGGGCGGCTTTCAGCTCGCGCTCCAGCTCCACCACCCGCTCCCTAAGCCCCTGCACCTCGGCCTCCTCCCTCCCCACCTCCTCCACCGCCCGCGCCGCCGCCACCTCTGCCCTCAGCGCCTCCACCGCACCAGACGCCTCCTCCGCCCGTTGCTCCGCCTCCCGCAACGCCGCAAGCGCATCCGCCGCCCTCCCCTCCGCCTCACGCACCCGCTCCTCCTGCGCCTCCCTCGCCGCCAGCTCGTCTGCCACACGCGCCATCGCCCGCTCCGCTGCCGCCCGAGCCTCGTCCCGTTCACCCTCCGCCTCCGCCAGCTTCCGCCCAGCTTCCTCCGCCTGCTGACTCAGCTCCTCCAGCCGCCCGCCAGCCTCCTCGAGCTCCGCCAGCGAGGCGGCGAGGCGACGCTGTGCGCGCTCGAGCTCGGATCGCGACAGCTCGAGCTCGGAGCTCACCCCGGCGAGCTGCTCGGAGACCATGCGGTAGCCCTCGCGCGCCTCGGACAGCTGCTGCTCGAGCTCCTGCTCGCGCTCGCGCCACTCGGCGCGCTCGCGCTGCAGCTGCTGCAGCTGCGCCTCTGCGCCTGCGCCGTCGCCGCCGGCGGTGCTGGTGCCTGCAAGGGGAGCGTCCAAGTCCCAGCCGCTCTCCGCAGTGGCGGCGGCGGCAGGTTGGGCGGCGGTGGCAGTGCTGGCAGCCTTGGCTGAGGCCAGCTCCTCTGAGAGGGCCGCGTTCTGCACGCAAGGTTGCAGCAGTGCGGCACGCACACAGTTTGTCAGCAAGCGTGGCTTGCTGCGTGGGCAGCAGGTGCAGGGCGCCCCAACAGCCGGCTACAGCAGTCCACCCGCACCGCCTCATCCAACATGCAAACCCGCACCGCCAGCCCAACCTGCAGCTCCTCACCTGCTTAGCAAGGTCCGCATGCGCAGCCCTGAGCTCCTTGTGCTTGGTGCTCAGCTCTGCGTACTTGCTCTTGCCCGTGGCCAAGGTGCTGCGCAGCTCGCCCACCTTGCGCTCCGCAGCCGCGAGACGGGCTGCCAGCGCACCGCTGCCGCCGCCGTCAGCGCCGCTGCTGGCGCCCTCGCTGCCGTCGTCACCTGGCACGGACGGCATGGCAGGGCCTGCGCGTGTGTCCACAAAGCCAGTGTTCTCGTTGGTTTGAACACCAAGCGCGCAGGGATGCGATGCGCGGTGTGACGACGCTGGCATGCAATCCTGACCAGGAGCCCCTAGGTGCAGCAAGGTGTTGGTATGCCGCTTCGCTCTGCATGGCTAGAACAAAAGAGCGCACCTGTGGGAGAGGCAGGAGACGAGGCAGACTCATGTGCAGAGTGCGCCGCGGACCGGCTGATGGCCTGAGGTGTCGACACCTGCTGCGCTGCTGCCGCCGCCGCCGCAACCGCTGCCGCCGCCTCCTGCTGCGCCCTCTGCAGCTGCTCCTCCGCGGAGGCTAGCTGCGCGTGGCTGCTGGCTAGCTGCTCCTGCACTGACGTGAGCTGCTGCTGTGTGGAGGCTAGCTCTTGCTGTGAGGCGTCCAGCTGGTTGTGCACCTGGGTAAGCTGCTGCTCCCGCTCCTTGAGTTGGTTGTGCACCAGGGCAAGCTGCTGCTCCCGCTCCTTGAGTGCCACCTGCACCTTGCGGGCTTCCTGCAGAGTGCATGACGGAGGCAGTGGCCAAGGCCCACATCACGTGATTTGCGGATTGGCTGCACGAGCACGTCTGCCCTCCTCTTCCTCACAGGCCACTTGTTGCTGCCACGCGTGACGCATGCCGTCGACACGCCCCATACAGTAGGAAGCACCACGACTGCAGCAACCCAAACACACACAACGCACACACCTGCAGCGCCTCATCCTTCATCTCCAGCTCCGTGCCCTGGTCCATCACTTGACCCTCTAGCTCCTCCACCTTGGCCTGCAGCCCCGCCACCTCCGCCCTCAGCGCCTCCACCTCGGCCCCCCACCCCGACGCCTCCTCGCTCACCCTCCGCTGCGCCTGCACCTCCCGCCGCGCCTCCTCAATTGCTGCACGTGCAGAGGCTAGCTCCTCCTCACGCGCTCGCAGCTCGGCCTGCACGCCCGCCGCCTGATGCAAGGCCTCGGCGCGATCCGAGCGCAGCTGCTCGGCAGCTTCCCGGGCCTCTGACAGCTGCTGCTGCAGCAGATCGGAGCGCTGCTGCACTTGCTCGAGCTCCAGGGCCAGCTGCTCGTGCTGCGCGTGCTGTGAGGCCTGCTCCTGCTGCTGCTGCAGCGCAGCGTCGCGGGCCTGGACGGCGCTGTCCAGCTGAGCCTGGAGATCCACCACCTGCAACCACGCACGATGCAGAGGTCGGCAAGGAAACCTGCACTTGATGCTGCGCGCAGAGGCTGTGTTGCCCGGGACTAGCACGTGAGGTGTGCGCACATGCACGAGCAGGGGAGGTGTGACAGCGGAATCATGCGGGCTGCACCCAGCACCAAGTCCCCACAAAGCCCTCACCTCTTGCCTGGCCTTGTCCAGCTCCTCCTTGCGCTTGTCCACCGCAGCCTTGGCCTTGTCGAACTGAGCCTTGCCCTTGCGCAGGCGCTCCTGCACACGCACACACTCGCACGCACACACACACAGCACTCAGCAAGCAGAAAGCATGAGGGTGCACTCACATGGGCATGCGCCACACCCTGCATGCGTGTTCGGCGTGAGGGCGACAACCTCTCGCTGTGCGTGTGGCAAGGCTCACCTGCAGCTCGAGTGTCTTGGCCTCGCTGCTCTCCTTGAGCTGAGTCAGCTCCTGCTCCAGCTCATGCACCCGCTGCACACATACACCACACGCACAACCCATCCACACCTTCGCGGCACCACACCACCATCCGCAACGCATCAAAACACGAGTGAGCAGAGGAGAGGGTGATGGTCAAGTGCACATACCGTGTCAGGCACAGGGCCTCGACCCGGCAAGCTGCATCCCTCCAACCCCGCTGGCTCCCACCCACCTGTGCCAGGCCGCCGTCCTCTGCGTCCCGCTGCACACGCAGCCCCTCCAGCTCCCCCCTCAGGGCCTCCACCTCCTCCCGGTGCCGCGTGCCCACCTCCTCCAGCCCGTGCCGCAGGGCCTCCCTGGCCGCTCCCGCCTCCGCCGTCACGCGCGCCACCTCCTCTTGGTGCCGCGCGTTCAGCTCGTCAAGCTGCTGCTCTGTGTTCAGTCGCTGCTGCAGCAGCTGCTGCGTGGCGTCGCGCTCAGCGTGCACAGCGCGCTCCAGGGCAGCCTGCAGCTCCTCCACCTGCATGGGCGTAAAGGAAGTGAGTTGTGTCTGGGCACAGGAACAGCAGGCATTGGAATACAACGCGCTGGCCAGGTGCGCTGTGACAGAGCCCTTCCAGCTACCAGGCTCAGGAGCGCTGGCTTCACCCAGCCAGCCATACCGCCAGTCACCCGGTGCACCCAAGATCCGCCTCCACCCCTACCCACCTGCTGCACACGGTCCTGCAAATCCGCAGCATGCTGCAGCTCAGCCTGCTCCAGCTTGGACTGCAGCGTGCGCACCTCCGCTTGGAGCTGCGGCCACCACAACACACAACACGCACCAGCACGCATGCAGCAGGTTGAACTTCATCACGCCCTCGCAACGCAAGACAACCAGGCACAGGCACCGATAGGGCGTTCCTACAGATGTTCGTGCATGGCTGTGCCAGTAGGATGGAGGACTGTGAGGACGCACCTGCTCCACCTGTGCCTCCACCGCAGCCGAAGCGTCCCTGGCCTGGGTGGTGGCCGACTGGCTGGCCTCCTCCAGCTGCAGTAGCAGGCGCTGGTTCTCTCCCCGCGCCCGCTCGGCGTCGTGCTGCAGCTGGTGCTGCAGGTGCTCGAGCTGGCTGCTCAGCGTGCGGCGCTCAGACTCGAGCGACTGCACCTGCACCAAGGGCGGCCAGGGAACGGCAAGGTGAGGCGGCAGGCTGCACCATGTGGGGCAGCACACAATGGGTGCCACTGCAGCGTCACGCCAAGCAGACGGCCCACGAAGCCCAAAGCCCCAAGGAGAGTCACTGAGCAAGGTCTGCATTGAGCAAGGGAAGCACACACCTGGTGCTGCACGGCCGCCAGTGCCCGCTCCTGCTCCTCCGCACCCTCCTGCTTCTCCCGCCGCAGCTGCGACAGCTCGGCCTCCAGCTCAGCGGCACGCTGTGCATGCTGCGCCTGCTGTGCGCGCTCCGCGCTGAGCCCCTGCTCCGCGTCCTCCAGCTTGCGTTGCAGCTCGGCGCACCGCGCCTCCGACACGCTGAGGTCGCCCTGGGACGCCTCCTGCTGGCGGGTGAGCTGCTGCTGCAGCTGCGACACAGTGGCCTCCAGCCGCGCCCGCTGCTCCTGCCACTGCTGCTCCTGGTGCTCGTGCTGCTGTGCCGCTGGAGCATGGGGTGGGGTCGGCAGGGGCGCTGCGTCTGCGGAGGGCTGGGAGGGCAGCGGCACGTGCGGCTGCGCGGTGGCAGCTGGGCTGTACTCGGTGGCTGTGATGATGCTGTGGCTGGGCTCGTGGGTGTGCTGCTGTTCAGTCGTTGCCTGTGTTGGCGGCGGCAGCTGGCGCGCAGCAGCAGGAGGAGGTGCGGCGCCCCACACGCCAGCATCACCAGCAGTGGTGGCTGCGTGTGTTGCTGCTGCGTGTGTGGCTGCGGGTGCGTCTCCTGCCGGGGTGGCGCCGTTGACCCTGCCGTCGCCCGCGGACAGGTGTGCGTGCTGCTCCACCGGCAAGCCCGGCACAACATTGTGGACCTGCACATGCATGAGCACCAGCACAATGACCTGCCTGCACGTCCCGCACGCTCTGCTCTGCTCCGGTGCAGATCGCGCGATCCACCTCCGCACCTCGGCAGCAGCTGGAACGACCTCCGGCTCAGCCGGGTGCTGCTGCTGCTTTGCCGCTGCTGGTGCAGGCGCTGCGGCTGCCTTGAGCGCCGCTCGCTTCGCTTTGAAGGCGGCCAGCTGCGCACAGGAGGAGAAGCAGCACGTTCCAGAACCGAAATGGTGGTTGAGATATAGCCTTGAGCAATCCACACTCGCTGCATGCCGCTCAGCGTCACGAGCGGCCTGGGCACGCTGTCCCCCCGACTTGGGATGCCAAGAGCCAGAGCCAGGAGCAGCGATGCGGCGATGGGCGCCTGCACGAAGCTGGGCACTCACCGTCTGCTGGCCCAGGTCCTTGAGCGCAGCGTTGCGGTTCGCCATCCTTGCCACCTGCTCGCAAGGTGAGCTCAGGAGCAGGAGGAGCGCTGCTCACAGCCTCATCGTGGCTGTGCTGACATCACTGTGCTGCTCTCATCCTGCAGAGCCGCCTTCTATGCTGGTGCTCTGCCGACGCGACCACGCCAAGGGTTGCTAGCCCCGACCCTCATTCCGATGGCGCGTCTACGCGCTTGCAGGACAAGCAACCAAGAGTAGAAGAAAGGCAGAAGAGGATTGGCTCGGGGCCTGCGCGGCTGCATCAACATGCATGCGCGCCAGTAAAGAAGAGGCCACGCGCTGGGCCGACATGCGTTGTCGTGAACGCATGGCATGCAGATGCCGCTGCTCGCTCAGGCCAAAGCAATTATGAAGAAAAAGCAGTCCTGCCACCCTGCCGAACATGCACATGTCGACATGCACGCTCGCAAAGAAGAGGCCAAACGCTAGGCCGACTGCATGCGTTGTCGCGAGTGCATGGCATGCAGGCGCCGCTACTCACAATGATAAGAAAAAGCAGTCCTGCTGCCCTGCCGAACATGCACGTGTTGAGATGCGCGCTCGCAAAGAAGAGGCCAAAAGCTAGGCCGACATGCGTGCGCTGTCGCGAATGCAGGCGCCGCTGCTCACAATGATACAGAAAAAGCAGTCCTGCCGTCCTGCCGACATGGACGTGTTGAGATGCGCGCTAGTAAAGAAGACTCCAAACGCAAACTTGCGTGCATTGTCGCGATAGCATGGCATGCAGGCGCCGCTGCTCGCTCAGGCCAAAGCAATTATGAAGATAAAGCAGTCCTGCCGCCCTGCCAAACATGCACGTGCAAACACGCAGAAGCAGTACAGCAGCAAACGGTCGGCCCGCTTGACACAGAGCTTTGGTGCCTCGGCGCACCGGCGGGCTGCCCCGCTGCAAGTTGCACACATACACACAGAATTCTAACTGCAGCCGCGCTGACGGAGAGCAGACCATCCTCCTCTACACTTATCCCCCTATACACCACCTCTGGTTCGTCAGCAGGCACGATGGCTCGAAGTGCTCACGCTAGCCACCTTGTAGCAACGCACTCTAGTGGCAAGTTGGAGTGCGGGCCCAGTCGGTGTCTTATCACGGTCATAGCTCTACCTCCACCACCGTGCCGTCCACTCTATCAGCCTCTCACCCATGCTGATCAGCACACCGCGGTAAGGATCTGTCGCTGTGGAGCAAAGGCAAAGTCTGAAGGGATGTTAGCCAGGCCCAACAGAGAATGAACAGCCAGCATGCAGCGGATCCTCCGCGCGCCCTTTGTGGTGATCCGGCTGTCGCCGCGCACATGCGCGCACTCGTGGAGGACATCGCACTCAGTGTACACGCCAAAAGTGTGGCATTCCCCTCTACTGCACAGTAGTAATGGCTTCAATCGATGTGTGAGCAGCACACGCCCTTTACTGATGTGTGGACAAGCTGGGGTGCTCGGGAGCTGGGTTTCCATTTGGGGCAACACGCAGTGCCACGGTCGAGGCAGCTGGAGATCCCTCGCGCGCTCTCCCCAACGTTGCTGCTGCCGCGGGTGGACGCGCAGCCCAGTGCTAGCGCAGCCAGCGTCAGGCCGCGCGCCTAGAACCCGACTCAGCGCGCGGAAGACGCCACG
>QAXK01000893.1:0-10022 GCA_004335735.1 Chlorella sp. KRBP
CTCACTCGCGCTCTCGCTGAGGCTGCTGGCCTGCCGGCCCGCTCACAGGCTCCCGCTCACAGGCGACCCGCTCACAGGTGCGGCAGGGCCGCGAGACAGGCAAACAGTGTGGTGAAGCACATGCGCGGCAGGGGCTGGAACGGCTGCTGCGCCGCGCTGTATCGCCGCCACAAGTTTCGCCCAACACCGCCCAACACAGCCGTGTTGCGCACATCCATCCTGCCAGGGGCCTGGGGGCGCTGCAAAGGCTCCATCTGTGAACGCTGCCCTGTCACTGCTGCCAGAAGGAGCAGAAGGACCGCGACTGCGTGCTGCGCAAATGGGTGCATGCCGGCGCGGGCAGTCACGCAGGGCAGGGCTCCGCCATTTCCCACCACAGCGGGAAGCACGGCAAGCCACGCGCGCATCCCTGACATGATGCAAAGGCGTCAAGGCGCGACGGAGCGCTGAGAGCGGAGGGCACTTTGATAAGGGCCACACGCGCAGAAAGTCCAGTCGTGGGTGTGCCACAAATGTCCGGACTTCGCTCGCGCACACGCCTTTGCCAGGGCAGGGCCCCCACGCGCAGAAAGCTTTCTGCGTCTTCAACTACGAGAGTGCCGAGGTGCAGGACATACGCTTACATCCGATGATGCTGCGAGACGGGTGGAGTAGCCACAACTCTCCAGACTTTGGGCCAGCAGCGGGTTGGGTATATCTGCGGCGCGTACAGCTGTGCTTCCCTGACAGCTAGAGGAGGCCTGCACACCCTGTCATGTTGGTGCCGGATGCGACTGGGCCAGAGGCGTGACGTCGCACGCATGTCGCTCGAGGTAGGGCGCCCGGTAGCACACATCAGGCGCCGTGAGCACGCAAAGCGCAGGAGCTCTAAGAGCACACTTAGCAACAGGATGCAGTGCACCTGCATAAAGCAGTTTGCTGTGGTTTGCTGAGATGCCCGCCTTTTCTACGGGCCCTCGTTGCTGCTGCACTTCTGCAACGGAAGCCTGCGCGCAGCACGCGCCTGCTGCGCGGGCGCTTGGCGCAGCGTGGTGCTGGCAGTCCAGCTAGGTTCTGGAAGGGAAGCTGTGTGCGCGCGCTTCAGCGACGATGACGTGAGCATGGTGCGCACACAGCTGCCTTGTGGCCCCCACCGGCAGCAAGGCAGGCTTGTCCACAATTGCATCACGCGAGAGAATGCTAGCGGCCAAGCAAACAGAGCGAGACAACAACCAAATCATGGTCACGGCCTGCATCCTGCCTCTCTCATGCCAGCCGCCTGGCCTTGATGATGGGCACGCGCTGGCCGTCTATGTGGTCGTGGCCAACCACCTCGTCATCCGCGTACGGCTCGTTGAACGCCGCGCGCAGGCGGCGGCGCGCCTGCTGGCTGTCATGCTGCTTGCAAAAGTCGCTGTCCTTGAGGTTGTACATCTCGGTGACCCACCCGTTGGTGCCCACGTCGAACTGGAGTGTGATGGGCATGTTGATCCGCGCCTCGCTGCCGTCGGGCAGAAAGTCCCAGTACTGCAGCGCGGGGAAGGTCGACGTCACGTTGATGTTGTTCTCCATGGCCTTGACCTTGAGCCACAGCATGGCGTGCGACAGCGAAAAGGCCCGGGAGGACTGCGGGTAGTTGCCGTTGTCCCAAGCCGCGTCAGTCCAGGCCCTGCGTGCAGGCAACGCATGCGTGGCAAGCAGGGGTGAGGAGCGTTTGATGGCAGACATGGCGGCGCACACCGTGAGCATGTTCAAGGGAGATAAGGCTGCTCAGTAGCTGCGTGACTCACGCTGGCGGGTTCTGAGACGTGCCCACGGTGCCGTTGACGGCGATGTAGGCGATCTGCGTGGCGTTAGCCCGCACCACCTGCATCTGGGTGGTGAGGTAGAGGCAGCTGCTGTTCTGAGGGTAAATGTCGATCTGCGGCCACACACACATTGCGCGCAGGCACACCAACGCAGCGTCAGTGTGCAGGTGTTGCTATTGATGAGACAGAGCTCTTGCTCCGCCAGCAAAGCTTGCTGGACCGCGCATCCATCAAGCACCAGAGTGCCTCATCAACCCCCGCACCGCATCAGCGTACCTGAAGGCTGTCCACCGCCGTGGTCTGGTCCATGCTGGCATTGACCTGGTTGTACGCCCAATTGGCCGCTGCAGAAATGCTGAGCGTGTAGCCCGCCTTGAAGCCCGTGCCCAGGAAGCCGACGCCCCACGACTGGCTCTGGGTGTACGTGCCGCCAATCGACCACGCTTTGCTGACCGTGTTTGCCGTAGTCGACGCTCTGTAGGTCTGCTTGTCCAGCTGGCACCGGTAGTGGAAGGGCCGCCAGGGGCAGTAAAGGTTGCCCACCGTCTGGTTGTGCAGGACCTGGAACTCCCCAGGGTTGAGCACCGGCGGAGTCATGCCAGTCTGCGAGTGGGCAGTGAGCGTGTGGGTGCGCAGTAGTGTGGCTTGAGAGCCCGCCACCGTTGCCTGGCGCGGAGCGATTGCGCGCTTTCAACAGGGCGAGGCAAGCTCACCCAGACGTTGAGAGTGGGGTACTGCAGGAAGTTTGACCGCCACCTGCGCGTGCACAGGCGCTTCATGGTCATCGTGATGAAGCACCGGCCATGCATCTGGCACGGGTGACAAGCGATGGACGTGTTTGCGCACGCACCAGGCACTGGTACCGTTCAGGTCCACGTCGCAGCCTGCACCACCGCTCTGGTACTGGCAAATCTCGGTGATGACTTGGTTGATGTTTGCGTACAGGTCGTACGCAGCGCGGCCACCTGCGTCCTGCAGCAGCGCCCGCCCCGTAGAGCCACGGCTTGCTCCCTTGACCAGCTCCGCGTGTGCGCCTGCATTTGGCACATTTTTGTGGTTTGTCTGTGCGGGTGGCAACCGCGTGCGCGCCTGGCACACAGGCCGTGGGGAATGATATCATGTCATGACAAGTGGCCAGCGCCGGTGCCCAGCACCGCACCTTGCTGAGTCGCGAGCGCGGCCGCCGTCGTGGCTAGCAGCACAGCCACGCCCAAGAAGCAGCCATGGGCTGCGCGGCGAGGCATCCAACGACGCTGGAAGCGAAGAGCCGGTGGTGCGCAATGGGCGGTGGGCGGTGGGCGAATGCACGAACTGTCGAAGGCGCTTTGCGAGTTTTGCAGGTTAAGCAACAGTCCTGGCTTTAACGATGCACCAGTCCTGCCTGTAAAGGTGAGTTCGCGCTCTCTCGCGCGCGGTTGTGAGGCTTGCTCGGCAACCCTGGACAGCACGCCTCACTCACAGCACGCCGGCACAGCATCCCCGTGCAGGACGGCCAATAACTAATCAATGATACGGTGCGCAGGCCTGTGGAGCGAGCCTCCCTCTACAATTGCTGCGGATCCGAGCGCAGCACACGTCAAACGCCGGCTTGCGCTCCGCTCCGCACACTTCAAGGCAACACCACCCGGACGCACTCGAGCACCGAGCAGCACCAACCAAAAGCAGCAAGAACAGCAGCAGCAGCAGCGGCACAACGATATGGGCCACGCCACCACGCATGGCTCGTCGCGCTCACGCGCGTGCGGAGCTGCGCTCCTCGTCCTGGCGCTGGCGCTGAGCCCTTCGCTCTGTCAAGGTCCGCGGACCGCCTGCCACGCCCCTAGCCCATCGAATGCACCAGCCACCCTCGAGCCCGCTCACACCGCCGCCGCGCGTCCGGCATGCGTTGTCGCAGGAGCCCGAGTCTTGCGCGGAAGCCCCGCCTTCCCGCCCCCAGAGGCGAACAGCCTCGCCGCCAAGGCGGCGGCGCAGGTGGGCCTGCAGGACTATTTTTCCATGGTGCAGGACCTGGTGATTGACTATTGCTACCACGAGTCAAACGCCAACTGGTGAGTGTCTGGCGTTTCGGGCAAAAGCAGTGTGGAGCGCAAATGCCCGCTAAACCCGCCCGCCCACTGTGCCATCAGGCGGAGCATGCCCTTCACCGGACTCCCACTCGCAGCGACGTCGACCTGATCTTCAACACCACGTGGGCCACCGGCGCGTTCCCCGGCATGCAAGGCATCAACGCGACTGGAGGCATGACCGGGCTCCAGGCCAACAGCAGCCAGTCGGCAGCCAACCAGACAATCGTCGGGAGGTTCTTCTGCCCGTACAACCCTGTTTCTACCCAGACCTGCGCCACGCAGGTGCGTGGCTCGGTGCGTCTGCACACTGCACGCTCCGGCGCTCTCGCAGCTGCGGGGGGGCCAGCAGGTCTGGCTCTCTCACACACTGCTGCATGCGCACGCCTGTCATGTGCAGGAGCTCATTATTTCGACCAACACCATCACCACCACAAACACGGCTGGGTTTTCATTCGGGGTAAGGAGCAGCGCGAGGGTGCTTGAGACTCACGCACGGCGCGGGGCGCTGGTTGCGGCATCACAGGATTATTAATTATTTCAGAATTATTAATATGGCACGCACGTCTTCATGACTTGACCCGCAGCTCAAGGTTGGAGGCACGATAGCGTTCACATCCGACGCGGCTGCCGCGTCGGCCTCCATCACAGCGGACTTCAGTGAGTAGCGCTTGTGATGCACGTACCCGTGTGCACGCTGTTCACGGGACGCCCAGAGCCCTGGACTGCCAGCGGCTTGATTGATTAGCGAGCCACCACCACCGCCACGCATTGCCACGATGCTCGTGCGTTGCGCAGACGCAAACATGCTGTCTGGCACGACCACGGCCAACATGACGGGCGAGACCACCGTCATGTCCGTGCAAGTGCCCCAAGACCCCTCACAACAGTCGTGTGTCGTCGTCACAGTCTACGTCTACACCGTGCAGCAGCAAGGCAGCGTCGGTGAGCCGCTTCTTGTCTGCTTGCGCTGCAGCTCTCGAGGTCAGCAGCTGGGCAAGGGTGGGGGCGATAAAACTGCTCCCCGGCGGTGGTGCCCGTTCTCGCACGCTGGCTGGGCGCGTGCTCCGTGTGCCCGCAGAGCTTTACATTGACGCCAATGGCTGGGTGGCCACCAACCAGGGGGGCGGCCAGCCGGCATGGCCCGACGCCGCGTCCGCGTACAGCCAGTCGGCCAACGGAGGCAACACCCGCGCCACGTGGCTGCCATACTTGGTGCAGCAGGCCAAGGCCGCAGGCATCAACCGGGCCCAGCAGTACGAGGTCATCACCGACGCAAACAACAAACCCGTCGCCTTCCGCCTGGCCGCGCCCGTCCTCCTCGACTTGCAATACGCCATTAACGGTGCGGCAGCAAGCCAACCGCCACGCGGCCCCCGCACCCCCCGCAGTGCGCTTCTCGCATGTGTGCATCTCACGCCGCTGCTCCTGCCTCCCTGCTGGCTGCGGCTGCAGGCTTCGTGGACCCACAGATGTACGCCTTCAACTCGTCGACCTGCACAAACCCCCCGAGCAACGTGACGCAGCCGTCCGCGTCTGCGTTCACCCCCGGCGCTGGGTTTCGTGCGCGCAACCTGGGCAGCTCAGTGCTGGTCACTCGTGAGTGAAACTGGGCTCCCACTGGACGCTGGCGTGCGCTCGTGTCTTGTGTCATGAGATGTCCACAGGGAGCCCTGGTTGGCCTGGCGTGCCTGCAAATACCTGGCTGAGCTCCACCACACTCTATGGTGGAAGAGCACGCTCACCATGCTGCCAGCGCAGCGCGCCCAGCGCCAGGCGCAGCAGCCGTAGCCCAGCTGGGGGCGGCCGACTCTGGCTTCCGATCAGACCTCGCAGCCGTCGCAGGTCTCGTCGAGCAGTCGGTCAGCCGGAGCACGCTAGCAGCGTATCAGCGGGTGTGGGCGGACTTCTCCGCGTACAGCGCACACCTGCGGATCGCGCCCCTCAGAGCCGACAGCGGGGTCGCTGCCGCATACTTGGGGCGGCGGGCGCAGAGGGCCAGCAGGCTCGCGCGGGGCCCGGACCGATTGAGCAGGCGGCGTCTGCCATCCGCTTCGGCTTCGAGGCAGCGGGCCTCCCATCTCCGCCGCTGGGCCCCACGGCCCGTCGGGTCGTGCAGGCGTCGAAGCGCACGCTCCGGAGCCAACAGCGCGACCGCCCCCAGGCCACAGCGGACGACCTGTGCGCTGGCGCACCTGGTCATGCCCGGCGACCACCAACCGCCGGTGGCCTTGGCGCTCGTGTTCGCGGCGGGCCTGCGCTACGATGCTCTCACCCAGTGCGGCGGGGAGCGCAACACTTGCGCATCTCCGCAAGCGGCGCCTCCACCTACCTCTCGAGGTCCAAGACGGACCAGGCGGGGCGCGGCGCGTGGGTCCACATGCCGCGATTGCCCGCTTGCGCGGAGGCCCCCTGACCGGTGGCCCTCCGGGAGTCCCTGCTCCTGCGGGGCGCCTACGGCGCGAACCCCGACCAAACACTCATCTACAACCCCGCCACCCCCACTGCACCCGCACCATACAAGGCCCTCGCAGCGCGTCTGCTGGCCATGTGCCGTGCCGCGGGCGTGAGCGCATGCATTACCCCCCACTCCTTCCGCATCGGGTTTGCCACGGCGGCAGCGGCCGGCGGCTTGCCGTTGGTGGACATCATGCGGTTAGGGCGTCTGCGCATCTGGGGCCCAGTCGTGGAGGGGCGATAGCGTCCCCTCCTCTGCTGTGTAGAGCCACCGTCATAGTGTTTGCAGTAGGAACATCAACAAGAATAAGGAAGACACATGTCAGGCTCGTGCCTTAACGTTGGGGAAAAACTGCGCGCCGTACACACTGGCATCGCACGCATGGGCTTTCTTTGCTTGATGCAGTAGGCTATATCTTGAGGGTCACTCGCCAGGCAGATGTACAAGAGGTTCTGGCTTGTGATGTCTACATCGACCGTAACGAACCCTGGCAGAGTCTGGCCAGTCGAGGGTGTGCAAAGGGTGCGAAAGAAAAAGAGCGAGAGAGGAGGCAAGGAATGGACAGGGAAGAGCGCTGCGGAGGGGGCGAGGAGGCGCGAGAGACGTTGTTGTTGTTTGCATTAGCATTAGATGGTGCTTGGCGTCTAGGCATGTCACCGTTGAGCATGCAGTCGGGCACACTGGACGCAGTCATGCACAAATTGAGCAACATGTGGGATGGACCGGTGAGACAGCAGGCCACGGACGCTCCATTCTGTAAGGCCATTGAGGAAGGCGGTGTGCTTCTTACGTACTGGCAACGTGCTCTCACAGTCAAACAGGAGATGGTGCTCATCATCAACATCACCTGCAGGCCACACATGTGTGCAGCGTAGGCAGACGCGGTCGGCGTAGGGCAGTGGATCGGGGACTCTCACCGCTGTGACAGATCGCAGTGGGTGGGCACCTAGACGGAACTGGGCAAGGGCACGTAAGGCACGCCAGGGTGTGTCAGTGGCCGAAAGGTACGCAGGCCGGTCAAACTCACTGGGAGAACCGCGGGGGAGACAGTGGACTTGTAAACAACGAGACGACGGGCCTGTACCTCATGATCACGTGGCTCTCCAGCAACTGCCCTGCACTGCCGGTCCCACCTTCGGCACCAAGCCTTGTCGGCCACTGCGGTATCAACACGCAGTGGATCGTTTCCTGCCGAAACAAAACTAGTAACACCATCACACCACAGCCGTAGAAACTTTAGTCAGCCACGATGCCCTCAAGCCACGCTGCCGGAGCGCGCCTGTGTGTTGTGCGTGTGCTTCTGTGCGCCTGCTGCCCTTGCACTGTCTGACGATGGGGCCTGCGCCATGCGGCGGCGCGTGCCACTCAGTGTGTAGTCGTCTTCATTGATGCAAGCAGGCGTGTTGCCAGCTGGCACTGGTTGCACAGTGCACGCCACGCAGCGCCACGGGGCGGCGAGATCTCAGGAGCATCACCACTCCAACACTCAAGCAGCCAGGGCAGGGTAGGCGCTGAACGGCATGCCGTAATAGGGGGCGTAACAGGCATTGGCCTGCAGGCACACCTTGTCCTGGTTGTCGCATACCACAACCGTGTTCTCCTCGCTGGCCCAAAAGTCCAGGGCGGCCACCGGCGTGTCCCAGTAGTTGGGATAGGCATTGCAAAACAGGCCCCACATCGTGAGGGGCCCTGCTTGCTGTGCCTGCACGTCGACCACGCCGAAAGCTTCATCTGGAGTGGCGTTGGGAGTGTAGGGCACGTCATAAGCGCGCATGGGCATGCTCTGGCTGGTGACGTTGGGCGCGGAAACGCCGGTGGGGATGATCGTGAAGGGCTGGTACACGCCACGCGTCAGCAGCTTGCGCCCCAGCGGTTTGAGACTTTGCCGCCTGCATGATGCAGAAAGGGAGCATCAGCACGAGGCACCTCAGCCACCCCTGGACTCCAGCCTCGGCACGCAGAGCCCCGTTCACGCGTGCGTCATCACTCACCACCACACCAGGCTGCCGTTGCCCAGGTAGGCCAGGCCACTCATGCCGGCGCTGATGGCCACGTGCTTCACGGGCACGTTGCCCAGGTCCGAGGGCTGCGGGCAGAAGAAGCTGAGGGCCCCACCCCAGCACACCAGCTGGCCATCACTCGTGACTGCAATCGAGACGTCGCCCGCCGCCGCCACGTGCGCGACGGGACCAGGCAGAGGAGGCACGCTGGCCTGCAACACCTGGTTGTCTCCCCAGGCGACCTGCGAGCGGGAGCCACAGCGACGCGAGGCCTGGGCTGCCTGTGCGTGCTGTGTGCTCTCACTGCGTGGCTACCACAGTGCAAGCGGTCCCTCTCTCGACGCGGCGTGGAAAGAGCACGCGGGGCGTGCTGTAGGAGGCCTCAGGCGCTCTGCGCCTTGCCAGCAGCACGCGCGACAGCGGGCACCGCTCACCACAGAGCCGTCCTGCAGCAGCGCCAGGCCATGTCGCGCGCCCAGTGCTATCTGGGTGACGGTGGAGACGGTCGGCGCGCCGCTGACCTGCTGGAACTGGTCATCTCCCCACGCTACGATCTGCGAGCAACGCACGCGTGTGCTGATGCGCACGCGTCAGTTGTGCCTGGACCCAACGTGCCTCATGTGGGACTCCACTGCGGGCGCGTGCAAAACCGCACCTGGCCTGACTCCGTGCGCGCCGCGGCCCAGTTGTTTCCGACCTCCACCTGGACCACGAGTTGGTTAGGACCTGTGCAATTGACGGCGCCATACGCGACGCTGCAGGGCAGGTCGTTGATCATCTTGTCCGTGCCGCTGTAGCGCAGTTTGAACGCACTGTCGTAGGATTGCACATTGGTGTCGCCCCACGCCACCACCTTGCCGTCGTCACGTAGGGCAACGACGGCAAAGCACCCGGGCGGGCTGTAGATGCTCTCGCCATCCTGGCGGCAGCCAAATGGATCGACGCCCAGCGAGCGTGCCTGAACCACGTTGGACATGGCGCCAGCAGGGACGGGGAGGCTCTGACCCCAGCCAATGACCCTTGCGGCGCCAGACGCCTTGGTGGGGGGCGAGGGAGGAGGCGGCGAAGGGCGAGGGGGAGGGGGAGGGGGAGGGGCAGGGGAAGGGGACGGGGACGGGGGTGGGGAAAGGGGGGCCAGGGGCGGCGGAGGAGGGCTGGGGGAGGGGGGAGGAGGAGGGCTGGGAGAGGGAGGAGGAGGCGGTGGAGGGGGGCTGGCGTCGGGTGTGGACGGTGGCGGCGGGGGCAGTGTGGACGGCGGCGGCGGCGGCAGCGTGGAGGGAGGGCCACCGCCAGAGCCGCCAATCAAGCACTGGTCGGAGCACTGGGGCACCCATCCCTCGCTGGCGTTGCGGCAGGAGCCGGCGATGGCGCCGGTGAGGCAGGTGAAGTAGGCGCCGCCGGGGGGGCAGCTGTTGGGCTGGCTAGGTGGGCAGGCACCTGGGGTGTAGGCCGCGTTGTTGCTGTTGAAGAGGCACTGCGGTGACGGCCAAGGCATGAGACATTTGTGTCAGGGGGCGGGGCGCCCGGGGGCGGAGAGAGGGGTTAGCGCTGCCTGTGAGCCTGCGAGCCTGCTGCTTGCGCACCGTCTGGGAGCAGATGGTTGAATTCCAGCCTCCCGTGCTGATGAGCGCGCAGCCGCCGTCGTTGGACAAGCACAGCGACCAGTCCTGCCCGTCCATGGCGCAGGACTGGGACCAGGCCACCTGCTGGCTGC
>QAXK01000894.1:0-10399 GCA_004335735.1 Chlorella sp. KRBP
TGCTTGTCTGAGGCTGCGCGCGTGTGTGTGTGTGTCGATATTTCATCTGATTGGGCGCCTCGGCGGGGCCGGAGCCCAACACCGGTGTGTGTCGAGCTTTACAACTGGTGCGGCGACCTCTCGAAAGCAGATAAAGTGTGTGTGGGATGGCACGGCCTTGTGGCGTGCAGCACACCAGGATGTGCAGTTGCCTGGGTGGCTGGCGTGGACGTGTGCGTGTGCCGCAGGTGCTCCAAGCCCGTGAGCTGTCGGTGGTGTCCCAGGCCATCTCCCAGGGCAAGCCACTGGTGGTGGTGGCCAACAAGATGACGCGCGCATGCGTGCGCGTGTGCGTTTGCCGCAGGTGCTCCAAGCCCGTGAGCTGTCGGTGGTGTCCCAGGCCATCTCCCAGGGCAAGCCACTGGTGGTGGTGGCCAACAAGATGGACGCGCTGCCTGACAAGCAGGACCAACAGCTCTACCTGCGCACCCTGGCGGAGAGGCTGGTGAGGCCCGCATGCAGTGCTGCTGGTCAGCTGATCTCAGACAGCTCTCCGATGCTAGGAAGCGCTTGCAGCCGCACGTCATTGTGGAGGGCTGCGCGTGTGTTCATTAGCACCTGGCATTCAGCACAGTTGTGTCGGTACTCCACGTTAGTTAGCATTGGCAGGGCGATGATGTGAGGGCGAAGGAATCCTGCCTTCTATATCCTGTGGCTCCCGCAGGAGGAGCGCATGCAGGTGGCGGGGCGCGTGCACGTGGTGCACATGTCCGCCGGGACGGGGCGGGGCGTCTCGCACCTGCTGCCCGCCGTGCTCGAGGCGCACCAGTGCTGGAGCGCCAGGTGAGGCCAAGGTGGCTACAGGTAGGGTTGCTGCAGGTAGGGTTGCTGTTGCACGGGCGTTGCACGTGGGACCGAGGACGCGACTTTGCTTGGACGACGACCAAGCCGGAGCGCGCTTTCAAGGCCGTGGGTGTCATCGCTGCATGGGGCAGGTGGAGGAGCAAACGTGTTGTGGTGACGTGTGGCCGCGTGTGCTTCTGCTTCCGCGTGGTGTGTGTGTGTGTGTCTGTCGAGCTTACATCCGGCGCGGCGATCTTTAGCAAGCAGATCAGCATAGATAATCATCATCACGCACAGATCCCTGGGCTACACCCAGCTTACCCGCCGCCCCGTGTGCGCTGCTGGCTCAGGATCGGCACGAGCCTCCTCAACCGGTGGCTCAAGGAGGGCGTGCTGCCCAGCCTGCCCCTGGCGGGCGGCGTGACCCGCCAGGTGCAGCGCATCAAGTTCGTCACGCAGGTCAGTCGCTGTTGCCAGCTGCTAGCGCAGGCACTGCTTGACAAGGGTTCACCTGAGGCGCTTTGGCTGGCACGTGGCTGACACGGCTGCTTGTCTGCTTGCCAGGGCTGTATGGCTGTACCAGATGTATGTAGCTCAACACACACATCAGCCTGAGCGTCCGGAGATGGAGCTTTGGCCTGCATCACGCACGCTGCCGCAAGCGCTGTTGCTCCCGCTCTTGTGCAACGCGCCGCAGGTGCAGAGTTGCCCGCCCACGTTTGTGTGCTTTGCCGCCGGCAGCGAGCCCATGCCCGACAGCGTGCAGGCCTTTCTGGCGGGGCAGCTGCGGGGCGCCTTTGACATCCGCAGCACGCCCGTGCGCTTCTGGTTCCGGTGCGCGCACGCCTCCTCCCCACACTTTGCGCAGGGGGAAATCACTGGGGGCGCGCAAAGTGTGAAGGTGGCCGCAAGGAGGTCCCGTGCATATTTGTTGTTGCTGTTGTTGTTGTTGCATGCCTTCAGCCGGGGCGGCTGTTCGGGTTTAAGCGGGTAAATTTGGGAAGCATCGGTCAAGCTCTGCTCATATGCTCGCAGGTACCGCAACAAGCACGGGGCAGGGTTCGAGCCGCGGGCGTGGCGCATCCGGCGGCGGCAGCCGGCTCTGCCGCCCCGCACGCGCCTGCAGCCGTCCTCGCCAGCAGTAGCAGCAAGCAAGCGGCGGGATGGGGGCGGCGTGCAGGACCAGGAGGGTGAGGCGCAGGTTGGTGAGGTGTCGCCGCAGGCGGCGCGGACGCTGATGCAGCGGCGGGCTGAGCTGGCCGCCAGGGAGCGCAGCGGCTTGGCGGCCTCCATGCCTCCTGGCGGGGGTGAGGCGGAGGGAGAAGCTGGAGGGTTGCGGGGGGAGCGGCGCCAGCACCAGCAGGGCTCCATCTCGACGCAGATGCGGGGCAGGCAGGGCAAGCGATTGGGAGGAGCGGCGCACTGATGTTTTCTCCGAGTTAGGGTTGGGGTTAGGGTTAACAGCATGAGATTCGAATTTCCGAGCTGTCCCTCTGCATGGCTGTGCAAAACGAGGCGAGCTCAAGAGACGCACACAGCTTGCCCTGCTCCGCTCTGTGCTCAGCTCTCTCCTAGCGCCCATCTCCGCGCCTCGAGTCCCCTCCCCAACCAGTGCCCACGAGATGGCCTTCGCTCAGGTTGCGCGTGCGCCCCGCGTGGCAGCAGTGGCTTCCTCTCGCCCATCTGTGAGGGCGTGCGCTGTGCGCCCCAGGGCCGTGGTGGCGCGGGCGCTCGAGAAGCGTTCCACCCCGGCTGTCATTGGCTTCCTCGCTGCTGGAGCGCTCCTGGTGCGTGCCACAGCGAGAGATGGGGCGATGGGCGCAGCGCAATTGCTTTGGCAGCGAGAAGCGGGCGCGATCCACAGCGGGCGCGAGCGAGGGCCTGTCGACAGGTGCAGGTCTCCTCAGCGTGGAACGCGCTGCCAAAGCCACAGCTAGCAGCATCTGTGTGTGCTGTGGGCGGAGCAGGAACAGCCTGGGGGGCGGTGGGCTGCCGGTGTGACAGTTGGCGTGCGCCCGCCTGCGCTTGCGCCGTGCGCAGGCCTCCCCAGCGCTGGCCAACGACTACACCGACGAGCTGGAGGCCATCATCAAGGCGCGCGGCACCGACCTGGACAAGGCGCTGGTGCGTGCCTTTGGTCACCCTGGCGTCTTGAGGACGCGGATTGCGTGTGCACTGGCGCCGCAACGCAAGGAACCCGCTGCCCCCACCTGCCCACCACCTGCAGGAGGCGCCTGCCCCGGCGGCACCCGCTCTGGCTGAGGTCCTCGGTGAGTCTTACTGCCAAGCAGCAGCCTGCTTGTGCCTCACCCGGCACGAGCGCGCAAGCAAGCACTTGCACACCACCTGCACACCACGCAGAGGCGCCTGCGCCCGTGACGGTGGCCGTGCCTCTGGAGCAGCGCAAGGAGCTGATCCGCGCCGAGGCCGTCGCCGAGTCCGAGGCGGCGCAGACGGCGGCGCTGGGCAGCACCGCCAGCAGCGGCTCCACCGCCAGCCGCCCCGCCCAGGCCCGCAAGAGTGAGTAGCTTGTGTGGCTCTGCTACGTTTGCATCCTGCCCATTCACGTGCTGGTGAGCAAGGAAAGCACGTGACCATGAGACCCTCCATCGTGACCTTGTGCAGGCCTGTCCACCTCGTCCGCTGGCAGCGGCTCGTCCTCCGCCGCGCTGGGTGTGCTGGGTGTGCTGGCCCTGGCCGGCGGAGGCGCCTACTACCTGAGCACGCAGAGCGCTGCCGATGGCGCCGCTGTCCCCGCCCCGTCGCCCGTCAGCGCCCCGTCCGCCCCGCCCCCACCACCGCCTGCCGCCGCCGCCGAGGACAAGACGCCCACGGTGGTCTGAGCTCTTGCTGGCGTGAGCCATCGGGTACGTTTTGACGCATTGTGAGGACGACGCGGCTGTGAGCCCGAGGACTGCACTTCATGAGAAAACAACATTCACCTTTCGGCAGTTGAGACTGACGACGAGAACTCTGTGGAGGTAGTGGTGAGGAGGGGTTTTGAGGAGGCTGGCGCGGGAAGGAGGGTTGTCTCCCGTGCTGCACACAGCAAGCTTTTGACTGGCCAAAGGGCCGCCGCCCGAGGAGTGGACGTGTGCGCCTGGCCTGCGCTTTCATCGTGGGTGCGGCGCTCTCAACCCGTGGACCCTTATTATTGCTTGTGTCTGCTGGACGCAGAGTATGGTTGCTGTGGAGGCGCATCGCTGTGCGGGAGGTCGCTGCCCCGGCGGTGCTTGTCCAGGTGCTGCTGCAGTGTAGGGTTGCCACGCGGACCATGTGCGCTTGCTGGCTGGGGGACCTGCTCTTCTCCAGGTGTTGCTGCTCGCTTTCATCCGGTCGTTTCCACTGACTTTGCTTGTTGCAGTGTGGTGGCGGGGCAATGTTCGCGAGAGATGCTCGCGACTGCTGCAACTGCAATCTGACGGAAGTGTGCAAGTGCAAGGCAGGCAGCTCACCGAGCAGCGACAGCAGCCATGAATACAAACCCGCCACAAGCGCCACGCTATGGCTACTGGAACTCCTGCTTCTCCTTGAGCTCCTCCAGGATGCGCGTCAAGTCGTCCTCGGTGAACCGCCCGTCCTGCGTGACAGGCACACGCGTGGTAGACACGTGTAGTGCGCAGCACAGACCTCGACCCGCAGCCCTGCAACTGTTGCCCTGGCACACCCATTCCCCGTCATGCGTCCCCGTACCTTGAGGGAGGGCACCAGCGCCATGGCCTCTGTCACGTCCTCCGGCATGAGGTTCATTATGAGCGCCGCCTCGAACTGGTGCAGGCCCTTGGTGATGAGCACCCTGCGTGCATCAAGCCCCCGGGCGCCGATGCGCGTGGTGCCGGCTGCGGCAGGCGGACCATCTGCGGCTGCGCACGCCCGCAAAGCCCAGGAAGCTTCTATACTCACTCTCTCGCTTTTGAGAAGACGGTCTCGTTCGTCATGGTCTTGAACTTGTCCACGTAGTCCTGCGAGCAGGCAGCGGCGTGCACGGCGGTCGGCCCCCGCCGCTCCCGCTCCACCGCCCCTGGCCCAGCGCCCCCTGCAGCTCCTCTGGCCCAGCTGCTCCTCTCGCCTTTGTCTTTTTGAGGTTTGGGTGCAGCGCGCCCTGCGCGTGTTGCTGGTAGCGGGTCAGCACGAAGGCCACCTCGCTGTTGCTCGCCACGTACGTGGTCCTATCATTGAACACTGCGTGCGTGGGTGCAGGGGAGCACAGCTGTGTGAGCCGCGAGGTCTCTACAGCGCTTGGCTGCAGAGACCATCATCGGGTGCCCCTGCTGCACCTTGCTGGTCGACGTTGGCGTACTCCTCAGCCGGCAGGATCTTGGAGGCCTCCATCGCAGCGTGCCAAATCGTCCGACTCTGCCTCTTCCTTGCGTTGCCACAGGATCGCGGCTTGCACGAGGGCACGCCCAAAAAGACAGCTCGTTACTCGGGTGTGTGTGTCATCAGCAAACATCCGTTGCTTCTCGCCAGCACCATGGCTGAGGCTGCTACGCCGCCGGTGCGCCTTACGCGGAGTCGGGCCAAGCTGGCAACCAGCCAAACGCCAGCAACGGCCACGGCCACCAGCGCGGAGGTGGGGAACGTCCGGAGCACAGCAGTCGCAGCCAGCAAGTCTGCCGCGCCCAAGGCTCGTCGCGCAAAGGTGCGACAGCTGGAGCGCATCTCGCACGGCAAGAGGCAGCAGACGTGCACATCTGCGACTCGGTGCAGCAGGAGGTGCAGCCTGCAGACATTCCTGGCCTTGGGAACCTAGCAGGTGGGCAGGGGGGTGCCGCACCCGCACCCGCGCAGGCTGCCGCTGCCGCACCCGAGGCCGAGGCCAACCTCACGGTGGCCGCACTGCCTGTTGACAACGACAGCGCCCAGCGCGACCAGGGCCTCAGCGTGCCACCAGCCGCCACCGCCACCGCCGCCAGCGTGGCGCCCACCGACCCCCCGGAACCTATCCCCGCCGATGTCGCAGCACCACTCCTCACCCTGGCCACAGACCAGGCCACGCCGCCTGCTGCTGAGGCCTCCGCCATGGAGGTGGACACTGTTCCCACCCCAGCCGTGACCCCAGCCGTGGTCGAGGACAGCCCGGCCTCTGCTGACCCCACCCCACCCTCAGCAGAGGACCTGCACGCACCCGCCTGCACCTCCTCCCCCGCTGGCCCCGCCGCCAGCGCCAGCCCAGGCCCCACTGAGCCCGTCGCCATCCCCGCACTCACGCCCATCCGCCCCGCCCGCTCCCCTGCTCCCGCCACCGCCGCGCCCTCCAAGACGCCGCAGCCCGCTAACGCCCAGCATCCCTCGCCCTCATCCCTCACCACCAAGCGCCCACTCACCACGCACGAGCCCAAGGTCAGCGGCGGCGCCGCACGTCAGACCTCGGTGCGCTTCCAGACGCCAGGCACTGCACCCGCCGACCCACCCTCCGCCCCCACCACCCTCCCTACCACTACCACCACCACAGCATCCACCACCAAGGCCCCCCTCAAGTCAGCCCTCAAGACCAGCGCTACCAAGCCCACCGCTGCCACTACCGAGGAGTTTACCTCAGCGCCCCCTGCAGCTGCGTCCATTGATGCCGCCCCAGGCCCCACCACGGCCACCAAGTCGGTCAAGCGTGTGAGCATCTCCACGCCCGTGCACCCCAAGTCCTCCACAGCACCCCGCCACATTGTGCGCACGCCCTACCCCAAGTCCGCCAGCAAGGACGACGAGGAGGAGGACGACGACGAGGAAGACACCACGGCTGCGGCTGAGGAGCAGCAGGAGGAGGAGGAGGAGACTGGGAAAAGCCAGCAGCATGAGGTTGTGCAGGACAGTGATTCCGTTGACGCCGCTGCTCCGGCGGCGTGTGCAGTGGCCGTGGTTGCTGCGCCCACCATTAGCAAGGCGGTGGCGGCTCCCCCTGGCACCAAGCACACGCAAGCACCGGCGCCCAAGGTGTGAGCTTTGACGTTGCTTGTCCTCTCGCTGTCATCAGGTCAAGAGTATAGGTCGCCTTTCACAATATAGCGGCGTATCCGGTGCTGCACTTGCCGTGCCCGCAAGCAGGCGCGCACCGCCCTCCCCCACGCTGTGTCCAAGGCTGCCAGCAGGCCTGCCGGCGCCAGCACCCTCCCCAGCAGCAGCACCACCAGGCCCGCCTCCGCCAGCACCCTCCCCAGCAGCACCACCACCAGGCCCGCCTCCGCCGCCACCAGCGGCACCATCAAGCCACGCCCTCCCACCACCACCACCACCTCCGCCGCCCCCAAGCCCACCGCTGCCGCTGCACCCGCCAGCGCAGCGCCAGCCCGTACCGCCAGCAAGCCCACCGCAGCCCCCACAATCACCGCTGCCAAGCCCAGCTCCGCCCCGTCCCAACCACGCCCTAACCCAGTGGCAGCGGCGCCTGGGGCACCCAAGGTCATCACCGCCGTCAAGAGCACCCCTGCCGTGCGCAGCAGCAGCGTCCACTCTGCCCCACTGGCGGGTGGCGCTGGACAATCGAGCAGGCCGCAATTTGGTGCCAGGCCCGCTGCACCACCGCACACGGCGGGCGCAGCCCCCACGGCGCGTCCTGCTGCCGCTATTGGCAGCAAGGTTGCTGCTCCGGCACAGGTGCGGCACAGAGAAACGCGCTTACGGTTGTTGTTGCTGTTTGTGCTATCACCATCCAGAGCGGCACCCGATGCGTGCCCTGTGGCGGTGGTTGCGTCGCACATGCCTGCAGGCTGCCGTCAAGCCTTCCTTGGCGCGTGCGACCCCCACCGAGCCGCCCACCAGCGCCTCCACCCGCCCCCGCACCGCACCCGTTCCAGTCCCAGCAGCATCGGCGCAGGCCAACGTTACACGTCCATCCTCCGCCGCCACGGCCGCCGCTGCCAAGCCCAAGCCAGCCGCAGCAGGCGCCCATCCCGCGCCCCGCCCTGCAGCCGGTACGCTGCAGCCCAAGGGCGCCTCCACAGCAGCTCCTGTGGACCCTGCCGCTGGCAGCAAGCCGGACGCCGCCAGGACATTGCCACGCGTGGCCATGCTCCACGTGCGGGCCAACCGGGCCGAGCAGCCGGCGGCGTCGTAAGGAGTGTTCTGCGACCCTGTGTGTACCTGTTGTACCATGATGCAAGCCCTTATAGGGTGAACCTAGAGCGTTCGATCAGGGGACTGCTCTGCCTTGGGCGCGCGCACATTTGATCTGTGGCCACTCCTCTGCAGCCTTCTCGTGTCCCCTGCTGCGCCGGAGCGCTCGTCCCGTGCACCTCATCCTCATCATCCGCAATGTCGGCCGCGACCCAGCGCCTCTCCTCTAGCGCCAGCGCTCGCAGTGCGTTTGCGGCTCGTATGCGTGCCGCTGGGAGGATTCCTCCTGTGGACTCGCTCATAACGCCCGCACTCGATCCCGCACACGAACCAACGCACACGCAGGCGCGGCCATGCGGCCCTTCATCGCGAGCAGGAGCCGCGCTCTGTCTGTCCGCGTGCAGGCGGCCGACGGTGAGTCGCAGCAGGCGTTCCAGCCGCACAGCCTGGATCTGCAAGCTGCAGCGCTGCGGCAGCAGAAGGAAGTGCCACCGTGTGCACATGCTGCTGCAGAGAGGCCGGTGGCGGTGGTGACGGGCTCGTCCCGCGGCATTGGGCGCGCCATCGCGCTGGAGCTCGCCAAGTCTGGGGCACGTGTGAGTCTCATCTCATCGCAGGAGCCACTGCAGCAGCAGCACTCTCTGGCACTGCAGCAGCATGCTGGGGAGGGGTGACGCCTGCGCCGGAGGGCCGCTGCCGCCGCCGCCACATCAGCAGCGCGCCGACGAGTCGAGTGCTGCTGCCGTGCGGACGGGTGCAGGTGGTGGTCAACTATGCCGGCAACAAGGCGGCGGCGGAGGAGGTGGCGCAAAAGGTGAGCTGGTGGCAGGGCAGGGCAGGGCATGCCGCTCTGGCGGCTGTGCGTACGGGCACATGTGCGTGTGGTAAGGCAGCAGTGCGCGCGCGTCCTGGGCCACTGGACTAGAGCTCAGTTCAGTGGTCGGCCTTGAGGCGGGCTGGGCTCAGGGAGCTGCATCAAGCTTGCTAGGCACACCTGCGGCGCGCATCACACCACGTGTTGCCAAGCAGCCATGCCCGGCTGACGGAAACATGCAACGAAGCGTGTGCTGCTGGTTGCAGATCATGACACCTGTCACGCACGCCGTGCAATGATGACGATGATGGTGTTTGTGATGATGCTGGTTGCAGATCACCGAGCTCGGCAGTGAGGCGCTGGTGGTGGGCGCCAGCGTGGGCAAGAAGGACCAGATCGACGCGCTGTTCAAGGAGGTGACGGACAAGTGGGGTCGCGTCGACGTGCTGGTCAACAACGCCGGTGCGTCGTGGTGTGGTCGGGAGTGACCTCTTTGCAGTGGCACATTACCGAGCTGCTGCACCGTGTGGCAGCTGCTGCAGCGTGCACCGATGCTGTCTTCCAACAGAGGAGCTCACAGCCCTGCCGGAGCTGCAATGGCGCGCATCATCACCGTGCGGGCTGAAGCATTGCTGAAATGCGCAGCAGCATTTGAGTGGGCCACGGGTGTGTGCGCGCTTGCAAACGGGGCGGCCCAAACGTGGCAACCAAGGCAGCACGGACCAGTGTGTGCCCCTGCGTGACCTGCTGTGCACTTGTTCTGGCTGGCTTCCTCCTGTGCAGGCATCACCAAGGACACACTCATGATGCGCATGAAGCCAGAGATGTGGCAGGACGTGATCGACACCAACCTGTCGGGCGTCTTTTACTGCTCACAGGTCAGTGTCAGTGTCAGTGTCAGTGTCAGTGTCAGTCGCGGCACTGGCAGTGGCGTCGGAGCAGCAAGGGACTGAGCACGCAGCGCAGGGCGATAACGCAGCGATGGCTCCTGGGTAGCGCCAGCGCCGGCAGTGTGCCATGTTGTACTTTGTCACATCTCTGGAGCGCCTATCTCCGGAACGCCTATTTGGCCTCGTCACGCAGTGTTCCCTCTGATCCGTGTCTTGCCATGCTCCGTGCTGGCCCCCTCGCCCACGCCCGCAGAACGCGCTCAAGCTCATGAGCAAGCAGAAGGCCGGGCGCATCGTCAACATCACGTCGGTGGTGGGCGTCGTGGGCAACGCCGGGCAGGTGCGTTTGTGTGAGGCTCTACATCTGGCGGAGCCAGTTACGGCAAACAGATACATGGTCCCACAATGCGCAGACATGTCACAGACTTGCGTCACATCCACACCCCTGTGTGTTGTGAGCTTTACATCTGGTACAGCCATGTCTGGCAATCAGATCTCCAATATCAATCGCATCTCGCATCTCGCAGCCCTGTGTGTTGCTGTTGTTGCATCGGCCATCGCCTAGATGGCGCCTGGCATGGGTAGTATTGATCAGCATGCAGCAGAGCATGAAATGTGTGTGCCTCTGCCCGCCGTTGCTCCCCACAGGCCAACTACGCTGCCGCCAAGGCTGGCGTGATTGGCCTCACCAAGACGGTGGCGCGCGAGTACGCCGGGCGCACCATCACGTGCAACGCCATCGCCCCGGGCTTCATCGCGTCTGACATGACGGCGGCGATCGACAAGAAGTACGAGGAGCAGATCCTCAAGGGCATCCCACTCG
>QAXK01000897.1:0-12721 GCA_004335735.1 Chlorella sp. KRBP
GAGTGTGTTTGTTACACGTGAGCACGCATATTGTACATCTTCTGCCAAGTGACTGTTCTAATAGGACAGCAGCTGTCTGAGGCACTCATTGTGAACGCACGCCCAGAATACAGCACCACACGCAGAGCCTGATGCTGCCCCAGAGTTCTGGAACACTGCGTGACTGGCACATGTAGCTTTTAGTATTGGGGAACGGGCGTGATCTGATCACAGACACTGCCAGTGATGGAAACACACCACGCTCAGCTCAGCTCAGCTCAGCTGCGGCCGAACATGTACACTGTGACCGCATGGTGACCGGTGACCGCATGGTCAGTGTGGTCAGTGTAATCAATACCCTCGGGCACTCGGACAATCTGGGTGCAACCCTTGCGCTCACAGGACTCTGACTGATTCACCCTACTGCTGTGACAACGATCGCCCAGCATACAACACACCCTCTGACCCACACATCAGGGCACCGCCAGCACCACCTTGCCACGCGTATGCTCCGTCTCCACTTGTGCATGCGCAGCTGCCACTTCAGACAGAGGGTACACCTGCAGCACCAGCAAACACAGCAAAAATCATTGGCACATCACACCACATCAGAGCAGCAGTACCAGCCGGCACCCCTTTCAAACCAATGGGTTGTTCTCACCGAGCAGCACTTGCAACAGCGCTGCTGGCTGCACTGCAGGAAGGCCCATACCCATCTACTGCAACTGCCTTGTGAAAATCTCAAAAAGCAGTAGCGGCTACAAGCCATGACCAGATTCCATCCAATAGCTGCAGTACTGTACAGGCTGGTCAATCCCCAGACTCGATCAGAGGCCTGCTTCCCCACCTTTGCCACCTCCAGCTTCACTTTGCAAGCTGCAATGAGCCCAAAAACCTCCTCCAGCTGGGGCCCATTGGGGGCCACAAGCACGTGGAAGGCATTCTGCTGTGACTTGCCTTCCGAGTGGGCCTGTGCCATTGCCTGTATTCTGTCCTTGTCGCTCCCTAGGTTCTGGATGTGGCTGAGGTGGCCGTCAGGCTTCAGCACTGACAGACACTTTGGGATGTTGTCTGCAGACATCAGAAATCGCGCCACACATATGCTGTGTCAACAAACGACACAGCAGCAGCTTGTGGCACATTCCACATTGGGAGAGCGCACATGCAACAGCAGAACCACTGCAGCAACAGCGATATCAGCAGTGCATTTGATGCAGTACGGTCAGACTACCTCACACTCTGGCTTGCTGGGCTGCCGGTGCTGCAGAGTCCTGGCAGGAAAGTAAGGCGCTTCGAGCTGTGGCCTAAGCGATGCAGTGGAGGACGCTGCCGGGGTCTGACCTTTCCAACCCCTAGCACAGCCGATACCAGCCGTCAGCGAGCGTATACACCGCGCCAGGCTGGCTGATCAGCACACCCATGAGCAGAGCAACCCACCTGGCAGGCAGTCCACAATGATGTCAAAGGGGTTGTCCACATACACCTGGCTGAAGTCCTGCAGCGGCAGCCAGAGGCAATACAAACAACATTGCACGATGTTTGCGACCACAGCAGCAGTACATGATTGCAGTCATGTACTGCCCAGCAGTACATGAACCTGCATGTACTGCCCAGCAGTACATGAACCCACCCGACCTGCCCAGCAGCCTGCTGTGACGGGAACCTGGGTTGAACCTGGGACCCTTTGGAGGCTGCACTGCAGATCTGCAGTCCAAACTGACCACACTGCCACGCAGAGCCACATGACTGCACAGCTACGGCTGGCAATTCAACTGCCGTGTTACACATGTGCACACTGAGTCATGCAAGGCTTGCAGTCAGGCAGAGGTGTGTGCCACTGGAAGCCTCGTCCGATGTGTCGCAACACTCAACTTGTACTGACGGACGCCAAAGTGACCAATCATGGCAGCAGAGTTCTAGAGGCTGCCAGCAAACAGTCACACTACTGCTCACCTGCTTGCTGTAGTCCAGCACCTCGTCAGCCCCCAGGTGCTGCTTGACCCACTCCATGTTGGAGGGCCCCGCCACGCCCACCACATACAGCCCCAGCGCCTTGGCCAGCTGCACCGCCATGTGACCAACACCTGATGCAGGCATAGGAGCAACAGCAGGACCCACAGCAGCAGCATGTGCGGCAGCATCAGTGGCAGGTCGAAGGGTGGGGTCCCCAACACGATGTTGGACCTTGGTGCTGATGCTGCTAGACATGAAGGGGCAGAGTGGGCTGTCCGCGTGGCATGCCGGCAAAGCCAAGCAACTTGTAACACAACAGGACATTCGCACGGCACATGTAACCACATACCTCATGAGGACATGCCTACGCGTCAAAGCACACATGCAAATGCTACCAACACCATGGCGCAGCAGCACATGCCAGGACCATTCCAGGTCACTCTTTCTGTAGAGCTTTGCGTGCGCACCTCCTGAAGCTGCCATAATCAGCACCCGCTTCCCAGGCTGCGGGTTTCCTGCCTGCAGGGCCTGCCAGGCTGTGAGAGCCACCAGGGGCACCCCGCCTGCTGTGGCCACGTCAACACCTGGGGGCAGCAGCGCCAGCTGGTCCTCATCAGCGACAGCATACTGGCAGTAGGTGCCTGCATGAGGGTCAGTGGAGGTCAACACGTGCAGAGACAAGGCAGCACGGTCGTGCATTCCAACTGCACAGGCGAATGACACCTGGTACCACAGCTGCGCTCTGACTGTGGGCGTGTCAAGGCCCGCTGCTGACTGCTGGCATGTTCATGCAGAGGTCACACGCATTCTCGTTTGTTCTGTCAACTTTTCTCGGGCAGCTTTGACCCAAGCACAGCACGGACGCATGCGTCCTTGCTTGCTTTCTTGCAGTGCGCACAGAACATCTGCCAGTGGCCTGTTGACCCACCTTCTTGTGTGAACACAAAGTACCCCATCGTGAGTGCTGCTACTGCGTCGCCCTTCTTGAACCTTGAGCCCTCCTCAGCCTCCTCCACATAGCCAGCGAGGTCACCCCCAAGCACCTGCCGCAGGGTGGGTGTGACGGAGATGTCGTGATGTTGGTGACGTACACAACAGCAGGACGGCACAGGTGAGGTGGGTGCGACCTGGTGATCTTACACGCAGCTGCATACTCGGGTCAGCTGCTGCTGTTGCGGCTGTTGCAGGCTTGCACGCTGCTTCACATGGCATTGCGTTCCACTCTCGACACTTCTGTTGGAGGCTGGGCATCATCTGGCGAACAGTCCTGCCCTCAGGATCTGGCACGAAAGTGCCACTGTGACAGCAAGGTACTTGACCAGGCCATGACTGGCAGCAGCACTTGCCTTGGGGTACTTGACTGTGAAGCCCCAGCGCTTCAGTATGACACCAGAGCGGATCTGGACGTCCACAGGGTTGACTGAGCTGGACACAATCCTTACAAGCACCTGTGTGGCAGATGCAGTCGGGCGTTGACCAGGACTTAGAGGACATCACGCCTGCTGGTGGCTTGTCAGTGCCGTGACCATGTGCACCAGCAGCATGGTTCCACATGCAAACTTGCGGTGATCTGTTATGCAGGGCTGCTGACATGGTTTGGCACTTGTTGGCTGCACCGTGTGCTGCCAAGAGTGCCAGGCTGGCAACAGTACCCCACAGGAAGTACATGACAACTGCTCACCTGCTTAGGGCCTCGTGCTGGCTTGGGATGGTCTTTAACCAGCTGTAACACGTCTGGCGCACCCGTGCCATTGACTACAACAGCCTGCATTGCCCTCTCAGATGCAGAGGGTCTGCTGGCTTGTGATGCAGATGAAAAGGCTTGCATTGCGTTGATTTACTCCCGGCTTTGCCTTGGCGCTCAATGTTCTCACATAATTGTGGTGCGATTGTTCTGCATGAACGGTCTCGTTGCAGTCTCATTGAGTTGTCAGGACTGTGATTAGTAATGGATCGCTGACTGATTGCGACACGGCGTGAAGACGTTAGCAGCACGTCTTACGCACCTCGACATACAGATAAAAGTGCTTTGATCGTTGTCTCTTCACTTGCAAGCGTCTCGGAACGAACGTTGTCATCAGTCTCCCCAGCCTGCCTTGACTTCCAGGTGCACAATGCAAGCAGTGGTTCTGCATGAGACGGGAGGGGTGGAGGTCATGAAGCTCGTGAAAGACAATCCCAAGCCTGAAAGAGGATCTGGGCAGGTAATTAGACTCTCTAGCGTGTCGCACACCCCACCCTGCATGGCTGACATTGGTCAGTGCGCCCTGCACACTGTCAATGCATGCTTCTCAGCTCAGTCCGAGAACAGCCCGCTGGCTTGGCAAACCTGCACTTGCCCCAATGCATGGTCTGTGGGCACAGTATCACCTGTCTTCCAAGCTGCCCTGGGCGCTGGACTGTGCACACGCACATCTGTGCATGCACTCCTGCTGTGCAGGTGCTGGTGCGCATCCACAGCTCCTCAGTCAACCCTGTGGACACTGCAGTCAGGAAAGGAGCACTGCCCATCAAGTTTCCCAAGGTGAGGCTGTGATCCAAGGAGGGGCTAGCAGGTGATATACTGTGCAATGCAGCAATGCAACCTTTTGCTGTCCCTTCCGTTGCTGCTAGTGGGCCAGTCACTGCAGCTGCCTTGGTGTTTGCTTTGTCAAGCCTGCCTCTAGACCTAGCCAGTGACTACAGCTTGACGGCAACAGCCTAACTGGCCTCAACAAAGAGTAGGTGTGGATGCCAAGGTTGTTTGTTGTTGCTGGGCACTGCACATGCACACACCGCCTGTGCCTCATCCCCACCCAACACCCCACTCTGCCTTCGACTCACCACCACCATCACACCCACCCTGCGGCAGGTGCTGGGGGGTGACCTCGCTGGCTATGTGGAGGAGGCTGAGGAGGGCTCAAGGTTCAAGAAGGGGGATGCAGTCGCAGCACTCACACCCGGCTTCTGGACAGACACGCAGGATGGTGAGTGCACCATCATGGAACAGCATGGCAGGATGGCATGTGGTCATGCAGCTGCAGGGCCCCTGGCAGGGCCAAACAATGACATGTACCAGAGCTTTGCAAGATATCTGGGCTGTGCAATGTAGACTGTGCTGCGTATCAGGCTGGCCAGGCAGTGGTTGCTGTTGCTGTCAGGAGCCCCGAGCCCTCCCAACAGCTGTCAACAACTTGGGTGCGTTGCATATGCCTTGTGACAAAGCATAGATGGTCATGTACCTCCCCTTCCTCAGAGGCACCTGTCGCTGGTATGCAGTTGTAGAGCATTCAATGCCAGAGTCTGGCATTCATTCCAGCCGCTTGTCTTTCAAGATCTCTGCTCAGGCGCACCTCCTGGGACCCCGCCCCCACACACACACGCGCGCGCGCAGGCACCTACTGCCAGTATGCTGCTGTGGAGGAGAGCCAGCTGGCGCTGCTGCCCCCAGGCGTTGACGTGGCCACAGCAGGCGGGGTGCCCCTGGTGGCTCTCACAGCCTGGCAGGCTCTGATGGAGGCCAAGCCACACCAGGGGCAGCGTGTGCTGGTGCTGGCGGCGTCTGGAGGTACGTTTGGACCAGTTCACATGAACGTGGCCTACCCATGCTGCATTGTAATGCTGTGTATCAGCGGCTGAGGATTGTGTGAGACATGGGACCCATGGACGTGCCACAACAGATGCAAAATGCAGCGGCTGGTGGTAGCTTCTGGAGTTGTTGCTGGCCCCCGAGAGGGTGCTGTGTGTACCCTGCCGGCATTGGAGCAGGACACTGAGGAGCTTGCCATTTGACTGCGAGTTGCATGGGATGGGGCATGAAGCTTGCTACAGTTGTGGCTACTATGGCATATGCTCTGTGCCTAGTGCAACACACTGAGCTCCAGCCTGGCTGTTTCAGGTGTCAGTCACCATCCAGCAAGCAATCACCACCTCTAGTTGACCCACCTCTAGGCTAACCCTCCTGCTGCTGTTTCTGTTGTGCTGTGCCGCTGACGCCAGGTGTTGGTCACATGGCGGTGCAGCTGGCCAAGGCGCTGGGGCTGTATGTGGTGGGCGTGGCGGGGCCCTCCAACGTGGAATGGGTCAAGCAGCACCTGGGGGCTGATGAGGTGCTGGACTACAGCAAAAAGGTGGGCACGGCTCACGGTTGATTGTCAGGAGCATGCCCAAGCACAGCGACAGGGATTATTCGCGCATTTTGCGCAGCATACATACATGACAGCGCACGCTGGTGGCCACCGGGAACAGTAGACAATTGGCAGTGGCCACCATCTGTGCCAGTGGCAGTCTGCAGTGGCAGTGTACGAGCCTGTCGGGGGTTCAGTCCCGGAATGCACTTCAGCAAGATGCCAGCACCCTCCTGCCTGCAACAATGACGGCTTCAATGCAATTCATGCTGGTGTGAAAGCTGCAGTTGCTGTGTCCTGGTGTTGTTGGTGTGCAGGACTACTCACAGCTGTTTGCTGACAAGAAGTTTGACATGGCAGTGGACTGCTTGCCAGGTGGGTACCCACTGGTAGGGACCACGGATGCCTGTGGTGGGCGAGGCAGAATAAACTTGCAGCGGCGGTCAGCACAGCAGACTGAGATCCATATGATACAGCTGCTTTCCAAGCCAGTGGTTGCCAAGCTTTCAAGGGCTTTTTGAGTGTGGCGGGCCCAGCAGCAAGCATGGGCCTTGAAGGTGCCTCGTTGGTTTCTCATGATGCCTTTTGTCAGAGGTAGCAACACCTGTGCTTGTACTGCATGTGCTTGTACTGCCTTCGCATGTGCCTGTACTGCCGGCATCTGCACAACGTGCCTTGCGTTGTCTGTGCTGTGTGTCGTGCAGGCTCCATAGACAAGCTTGCCAAGGTGCTAAAGCCAGGGGGCCACCTGAGCCACATCATGAACCATGGCACTGACCAGGCTGCGATGCAGAAGCTGCAGGCCTCAGGGGCAGCCACTGCCAGCACAACCCTGGTCAAGCCTGATGGGGTGCAGCTGCAGGAGATCTTTGAGCTCATTGCTGCAGGCAAGGTCAAGCTGGAGGTTGCCAAGGTGGGTCCTGGGGTGTACATGGGGGGTGGGGGCTTCACAGGGGTATCCTCACTCCTGTTGGGCCAACTGCATCATGCCACAATGAAGTGCCAATATGGAGAGTGACAGAGGTCCTGCTCAAATTCAGCAGCTGCGCCCAGGCTGTTTCAAGCACAAACCGCTGCGGACTGGTGCAACTGTTTCACAGTGCGTTGTAAGGTCTTGTGTTGACAAGTGAGCTGTGTGGTGTGCGGTGTCACAGGTGTTCCCTCTGTCAGAAGTGGCAGCAGCGCACCAGCAGGTGGAGAGCGGGCACACACGAGGCAAGGTGGTGCTGGCTGTTCCTTGAATCCACAAGAAGGAGTATTGCGCACACCCACGATGGCTGGCGGTGCCTCTGCTGCTGTGACAAGTGTGCAGCTGCGCTGAGCTTGTGGAGCAGGATCTGCCTGTTTTTTGAGGTGCTGAAAAGCAAGCCAGGCTCGATACAACGCACTGCAACTGTTTCGAGTTTGCATTTGTCGTTGCAGCTCATGCAAAAACATGTTTGTGATGTTCCAGAGGCCAACTCAGACTGTGCAGCTGTGCAGTTGACTCACTACTGCAACTTGCTGGCACCCACACGCTAGCGTGACGTCCCGGTTTGGGCAAAATAACTATGGATTTGATGGTTCTGCATCTCGTTGAGCGCTGTGATGAGCTGTGCTGCCGAGACCGTACCAGCATGCTGCATGCATCCAGCTGCAGTGATCTAGATCTGACTGCATCACAGAACAGAACAGCCAGGGAGCTGCGATCTTCGGCGACGTACAAACACAACTGAGCAGACATGTGTAAGCACAACGAGTCAGCGCTGCGGACCATCGCATTTGACGCGCTGAGCGTCTGTTGGCAGTTGTGGCTGGTTGGGAGTGACCGTTGCGTTTGAAAATACGCAGTAACGGCCACGGCTGCTACCGCAGGTATATCTGCTGTGGATGCTGTTGAGTACTTGCTCTTATTGTACTCAACCTCTTACCTACGGAGCCTTCGGACACGCACTCGTGTCCTATCATTTGACCAGATCTGTTGATGCTGGCAGTATGCTGCTGGCTAACAGAGCTGCATGGTGCATGGTACTTACGTCCATTATGAGCCTGGTCATTCCTTCTATGGGCCTGCAGAGGCTCCCCGTCCAGCACATCTCGCAGCATGTCGATGCTGTCATGTCCCTCATGGGTGTGCCTTATGAGACTGTGTACGACGAATCACACCCAGCTGCTCTTTGGAGGCCTCAAAAACGGCGTTATACAAACCCATATGAGCCCAATCAGGTCTCTGTCACGCCAATGGGCGTCTATCAAACATCGTTCGAGCCCAGGCAGTACTCCAACACACAGCAACAGGTACCCACTGACAACAGGCCAGGGCATGATAGGGGCAACAGGTATGTGCAGCAGCCGTCTCTTCAGGCCAGACGTCCCCCCACTGCAACCCAGTACGCCCCAACAGGTTACAGCTCGCCCCCATACAGGGGCGATGCTGACCAAGTTGAACAGCCCCACCACCAGCTGCAGCCCCACCACCACCACCACCACGTTCGTCAGTACCTGTACGAGCTTCAGGGGCGTCTGGAAATTGACACAGCAGAAACGCAAGGCTATGTGAACACGCGGCCGTCGCAAGGGCCCCAGTACAGGCTTGAGCCCAAGCACTCCCAGCTGCGTGGTGAACCTGGCACAGGCCCAGACATCGGAGCCAAGTGGCAGGTAAGTCACTCTGGTTGCGTGCTGTTGGCGTGTCTCAAACCTCAAAACCAATGTACATGTGCATATTCATCAATCTTGACCTAGTCACTGCACCCGTGGAGCAACCCACTTGGCCAGCCTGCCTGCTGCACTTTTGAGTACACTTGAGTGAGACCTGCAGCACAGCACACTCTGAGAAGCAGACGTTGCCGTGTGCAGTGCACGTCAGTTTTTGTTGCGATTCCATCTTATATAAGTCAGTGCTTCAAGCGGTAGTGCTGCGCGCTGGTTGCTCATGGCATCACCACCATGAGGTGCCCGACATGCACAGCTTGCACTGATCGCGTCTCGACTCAAGTTGTTGCGATATTGGTTTCATTGGTCCTTGTGTTTCATGTTGCGCTGTTGTATTGGCCCTATGGTCAGGGAGCAAGCCAACCAGAAGCAGACTCCACCACCATTGATGAGTTGCACCAAACGCCAGTATTCCAGCTCCTGCAGGCTGCACAAGACAGGATGCAGTCGCATGGCAGCAGACTTAGGCACCCTGCACGCCGTCCGCAGCTCCAGCGTCAGTGTCAGTTGCAGGAGAGCCAGTTGCTGGACGTAACAACAGCAGCTGTTGCGTTTGCAACTGCACCCAGCCAGCCTGACAGCCCAGATGAAGCCCGCCAAACAGCACTGGTGCTACGTTCGATTATGTATCGTGCTTGGATGAAGGTTTTGCAGCCCTACTCACAGGCTGTGCAGGAGCATGGTCCAAACCACACCAGCAGGTGCAAATCTGTTGGGCTCAACCCCCGACCTGCACGTCGACTTACAGCAACAAAAGCAGACGACATCAAGCGCAGCACTGCTCTCGTCTTGGTCCTGGGTGACTGGGGCAGCCTTGAGCGCTTGCTCAAGATGTATGCCATCAATTTGTTCAGTATCTGGTGCTACGCGCGGCACCATGGGTATGGGCTGGAGCTGTATGTGCACAACGAGCCCTTGCCACACTCCCTGCCTATCTACTACATCAAGGTAAGACCAAGGACGGGTCGAGCAGTGGGCAGCACACACTATGCTGGCTTCACTCTCACCGTTGGGCAGCACCACAGGCCAGCTGTTGCACACACTATGTTTGCAGTCCATGGGTGTGCTTGCAGCCAAGTTCTGATTGGCCCGGTGTTGACCGTACATGCAGTTTAGTCATACGATACACCCTCGGCGCCCCGTAATCATTCTGGCAGTGAGGTCTGCGATCAAACAGCTGCTGCGACAACCAGTCCATGCAGCGCACTTGCCCTCTTGCATGCCTCCATGGGTCTCCATGGGCTGACGTGTGTGTGCTGGTGCCCTGCAGACACAGAACACCTCCTCATCAATACCAGCACCAGCACACTGCCTTGCTTTGTGCTTGCTGATGCTGCACATGTCCTGAAGCAGCGCCCCGCCTGTCTGTATCCGCATGTGCAGGTGATGGGTGTCCGTCACGCCTTCAACCAGCTGGGCTACCAGCAGGCCCTGTACCTCGACTTTGACACCTTCACATCACCACACTCAGCACCGCCCCTGGAGCTCCTGTATGCAGAGGCACCAGGGGCCAGCCTACTGATGCAGGCAGAGGACAACATGTGCGCAGCAGCCATGATGTGGCGCAACACGCCCGACGCAGCCTTTCTCCTGCAGGCATGGTGGGATGTGGGCGCAAGCGGCTGCTGCCCGACCTTCCCACACGACCAGACGGCACTCAAGCAGATGCTGCTCGCCTACATGGCCAACGTCACAGCCCAGCCATGGGTCTACGGGCGCAGCATGCAGCGGCGCTTTAAGCTGCCCTCCAAGCCGTCCGACATCACCGGAAAGCGCCCCAAGGTGCTGACCAAGGACAAGTGGCCACTGCAGGTCGACACACTGCGCAAGCTGCGCCCTCTCATGCAGGAGGCCGGCAGTGCTGTGGGCTTTGTCGGGCTGGATGCACAGCAGCCGTTTGGCAAAGGCCTGGAGAGCAGCTACAGCCACGTTGTCCTGCACAACTGCATCGGCATGTGGGATGGCTGCGTGCCGCTGCACATGCCGTCTGTGTTGTACCATACTGGACACTGGGTCATGGTGAGCCTGCTTCCCGGGGGTTCTTGGACATTTGGGGAGGGTATATGGCTCCTGTTTGCTTGCTTTACCACATGACAGCACCAGCAGCCACTGCCCATGATGCGTGTTGTGTGGGAGCCGAGGAGACTTGCGATTTCCGCTGAGGCCTGCTGTTGCTACCAGCAGAAAGCATGCTGGATGCTGCGCAGCCTTGCAGGCACATGCTTGCCTGGAGCACCCCGCCCACCCGAGTATCAGTGCATGTTCCCCATGCCTTACGCCTTGCTTCGTCTGGTGTGTCTGTGCAGGTCAAGATGAAGGTGTCTGCAGTGGCTGAGCGCTTGCTGCGCAGCGTACAAGACTGGACGCACACGCTCGACCTGCAGCACATGTGAAGCCTTGGGTGCAAGCATACCCGCTTGCCTTCAGGGTGGACTCTGCGCGAGTGCACAAACCCTGCGTCATCACTTGCACTCCCCTCGCCCACATCCAGCGTTGTCGAGCTCCATCACCAACATCATACGGTGCCGTCCCCTGTCTGCCTCACCAAGCCAGCATTGCAAGTCAAGTGTTTCCCCAGCCCCTGGCTGTGCAGCACTCAGCGAAGCGGCCTCAGGCGACGCAAGCTTCCTCAGGCAAGGTGTACACACGGCCCAGGCAAGCCCACCAGCACGCGCAGTGCTGAGACGCCATGACGCCACCGCGGCACTGGCTGCCAACGCTTCCATCCAGATGTGCGCCCCACCGCTTCACCCAGCGCTGGGGAGTTGTTACTAGGAGTACATGACCATCATGACAGCCTGTTTTTGGCGTCGCATCTCAGTTGTTTGGCATGCACACTGCACTATGTAGTCATGTTGGTGTGTTGAGGCTTGAAACATATGGTGTTGCTGCAACATGCACATGACCTGCTGTGTGCCTGTACGTATGTGGGCGTGAGCATGGTGTCCATTGGAGTAGCTGTTCTACAGTAGTACTTGCGCAGCATCACAGCAGCTGCAGACGACCGCAAGGTCGGCGCGAGCATGTCAGGACAGAATGGCAGGTGTCCTCAAACATGGTATTGTACTCTGTCGCCTGCAGAGCTGCATCTTGCTTTGCCAACCGGAAGCAACAACTGCATGAGAGCATTTGTGACGAAATCGCATACATGGCTGCAACTGCATGTTTGGACTTCAACCGTTTGGCTCTGAATGCAGCATATTGAAGCAGCGGCGTGCTGTTGTTGGGTTTGCCCGTCTCTGGGCATACCAGCAAAGGAATGGGTGTTGTTGTATGTAGTTCAGTGTGCTGGCTCTGCGCACAGACATGTATCTTTCACAACAAAGCACGGCACGTTGTCAACTTGTAGTGTTATGGTGAAGCATGTGTGATGTGTAGACTTCGATTGTTGCATGTGCCATCATGGGGGTGTTGTGGGCAGCAGAGGACGCGCACCTGCACTTTTGAGTATCCCTGCATAGCTGCTGCTATTGAAGCACACTTGTTTGATGAATCACTTCGTACCAGCTCAACCACAGCAGCGTGATGGTGTAGGGTTTGAGAGGCTCCCTCTAGTTCCCTAAGCAGCCACAGCATGGCGCAAGTCAGCACCGAGGAGCAGTCATGATGGTTAGTATACCATGCTTGAGGTGCAGAGGCCGGTGAGACAGCTGGTCGTCCTGTGCATGGCCCTTTTAGCTTGCATGTGTGTGCATGTCTGCTTGTCTGGCTCCATGGTGCTGAACAGGACCCTTGACAGGAAGCTGCTAGGGCCACTGGTCCAGATGTCAGTTGGAATGCACCCCAGAAGGGGCATAATCCTGATTGTGTCTCGGGGTTGCTGCTCTGTGACTGTGACTGTGACACATCTCTGGCCTGCTGTCAGCTGATGACCCGTGCATGAGGCTGGTGTTTCCTGCGATCAACAGCAGGGGTTTGGTGGGCCCTAAGGGTTGGGTCACCTACAGGTTGTGGTCACTGTGGCACTGATGTGTGCGGTGATGTGGGGA
>QAXK01000899.1:0-18643 GCA_004335735.1 Chlorella sp. KRBP
CCACCACCACCACCAGCAGTGCCAGCAGCAGCTGCAGCGCCGCCGCTGCCGGCCGGGGCGCCCGGTGCTGCTAGCGTGCTCATGTGGGACGTCTCTGAAGGATGAACACGAACACACACAGGACAACAACAGCAGGAGCAGTGCAAATTGGAAACGAAACAGCCCTCCTGCTTTTCTGAGCACCGACTCAGAACGGCTGCCTGCCTGTGGCGTTGAAGCTGCAGGCTGACGCTCGGCCACACCCAAACACAAGCAAAGCACACGACCAACCTCCCCACACGCCAGCACCCGCAGCCACCCTCCCTCCCCCACACATACCTGAGTCTGAAGCCAGGTGGCCGCTCGCACCACCACCACCCGCCGCCGCTGCCCCACCTCTACCACCACCACCACGCGCCCCCGCTGCACCACCCCTGCCCGCCGTCACACCGCCCTGCTGCGGCAGAGGCCCTCCCGACCTCGTCACCAAGGTATCTGCACCGCCTTGTGACTCCCCAAGCGCACCACTGCCACCACCCACATACACACCACCTCCACCTCCACCTCCACCCGTCCCCAACGCTCCTCCCGCCGCCGCCGCCGCCTCCTCCCCGCATCCACCTCCCTCAGCCACGCCCCCCTCCACCTTGACCGCCACGGCATGCGCCTCCAAGCCCTCGTGCACCTGCCCTAGCGACGCATGGCTGCTGCCGTCCCCACCGTAGTCGCCCTGCTGTGGTGGTTGCCCGCGCCCCCCTGCCCCGGCGGACGCAGCGTGGGGCACATGGCGAGCGGGACGACCCCTCGGCAGGCTGTTAGTCACGGCTCCACTCAGCGGCGGCAGCGGCGGGGCCGTGAGCGTTGAGGGCCCACCACCCGGGGGCTCCGCTGCATCGCCCTGTTGCTTCCCGCCGCGCCCGCCGCCGTCCTCCTCGGCGCGAGGGTTTACCTGGGGCAGGCCAAGCCCTAGGTGCATGGCGCCGCCGAGGCCAGAGGATTCAAAGTCGAGCGCCCGGCGGCTGTGGTGGTGCTGCTGTTGCTGCTGCTGGGGGCTAAAGACGGTGTGGAGGGGTGTGGCGGCGCCGGCACTAAGGGAGGAGAGGGTGGCGTTGGTGGTGGTGGTGGTGTTGTCAGCGCCCGGGCGGAAGGGGGTGAGGTAGGGCTGGAGGGTGGCCAGGGTGTCGGATGGCATCATCACCACGCCCAGGGTGGCCTGAGGGTGGTCAGACGGAGCAGCAGGCAAAGGGAAAAGGTGAGTGGTGCGGCAGGGGCAGCGTATGGAGTGTCATGGCGTTCATGGCATGGCGTTCACGACAGGTGTCATGGTGCTGCGGCCGTCAGTGTGACATGTGGACAATGTAGGAGCGCGCCACAATGCACAGAGCACCAAACAGGAGCGCCACGGTTGCTTACCACCGGCCACAGCCCTAGCTCACCGCCCTGCCAAAACCCTAACTCACCGCGTCAAAGCCCTCGATGGCGCCCTGCCCGTTGCCGGCATCCCTCGCCCTGCCCAGCACATACCCACCCCCCTCCCCACCTCCACCCCCTCCTCCACCACTCGCGCCCTGCGTTGCCATCAGCTGACGCTGCAGCTGCGACTGCTGCTGCTGCCAGGCCATCAGGCTGGTCGTCCCACCCATCACTGCACCACCGCCGCCACCACCACCATTACCGCCACCACCTGCGTCGCCGCCGCCCGCCCCGCCGCCGCTCTGCAGCTGCACAAGCCTGTGCGCTAGCGAGCTGCTGTGGTCCCCCTCGAGCTGCTGCTGCTGCTGCTGCTGCTGCGATCGCCCTGTCGTGTAAAAGCGTCCGGCTCCGCCCTCCACCTGCAGCCCCCCAACCGAGTGCTGCAGCACCTGCTGATGGTGCTGCTGCTGAGAGGAAAGGAAGAAGCTGGGCGGTGTGCCGTGCGGCTGCAGGCCCAGCAGCCCCGTGTGCGTCGTGCCGGTGGTGGTGGTGGTGCCGGCGTAGCAACGCGAGGTGTGGGGTGAGGGGCTGCTGAAGAGGAAGTCGGCCAGGTTGGCGACGTTGCCGCGCATGGGTGTGTCCTCGAGTTGCACAATGTCGTCCAGCAGGGTGGTGGTGGTGCCGCCGGCAGCGGCGGCAAACGTGTGCACCATGCTGCTGTCCTCGTGCTGCTGCTGGTGCTGGCGCGGGTCGTGAAGCAGCTGGGAGCGCGTGCTGGTGGTGGGAAGCAGCATCGTGTTGTGGTTGTTGTTGTTGTTGTTGTTGTTGCTGGCGTGGAGCAGCTGAGAGGGGCGGAGAATGGTGGCGTCCTGGCCGGTGCTTAGCGTGAGGTTGCCCCAGGCGGATGCCCCGGAGGCGTCTACCAGGCTGTGGTGGCCGCCAAGGGGCGACACGGGCCAGTTGCTGACCGCCGTGCCCGCTGCTTTGCTGCGGTGTGGGGAGGTGTAGCTGCTGCGGCCGTTGGCGTGCGGGTGGGCGCCTGTGGAGCCTGCCCCGGCGCCGCCGCCAGGGTGCACCTGCTGGTGCTGCTCCATCTGCGTGAGCAGGAAGTTCTGCAGCTGCTCCACCGTGGCCGGCAGGACGTGGTGGTGCGCTCCCGCGTCCATTACGGACTCTTAGCGCGCGCGGTGCTCCCGCAGCTGCAGCAGGAGGAGCGCCGCTGCCTGCACCTGCGAAGGCAACCAGCGGCACCCACTCCACGTCTCGCTGCGTGTTGCTGGCGGCCCGATCGTGTGCGCCGGTGCCGAGCAGGCCTCGCCCGAGTATCCGTCGATGGTGTGCGTGCCGCGCGTTAGAGTTGATCCTGTAGGTGATGCCTGCTCGTGCTGGGCATCGGCACGCGCGCAGCTGCGCCCAGCTGGCTCTCTCTGGTCCCGGTGCAGCAGGCACCCTGACGCCACTGGCATGAAGTCCGGCTGCACTCCAGCCCGCGCGCGCACCTCGATGACGCGAGGAGAGTGCACGCGTGGAGTTGCTGCACGCCTGCTGCACGCGCCTCTTGCCCCTGGCGCGCGCCTTGGGCTTCGGGGCGCCCCCTTCGGAGCACAAGATCCCGTGTGCCGGCCTCCGCAGTGAGCGTGTGCGCTGCTGGCCGTCACGACATCATCGCCAAGTCCATCCTGCTGGTGGTGTGTGTGGCTCCTGCGGTCTTGCTCCTGACTTCGGAGCCGCAGCGCGCACAACTGGCCAGGGCTAGAGCAAGGATGGTAAAGAGGACGTGTGCTGCTGCTGCTGCTGCTGCTGCTGCTGCTGCTGCTGCTACTTGGGCCGCGCGGACTCTTCCGCGATGATCGTGATCGATCAGAAAAAATTCAAATATGGTCAACCCACAACAAGCACCGTAAAGCACCACAGCACCAGGTGATAACCCTGCACGGTCCTGGTGCCGTGCAGGTGCACCACACACGCTCGCGGGCACGCGGTCCGAACAGCTGCCGCCAGTCCACACGTGTGTGTCAGTGCAGCTCAGCCTGCAGCCACCTGCACACGGTCTGCGCCACAAAGTCTGCCTTCTCCAGGTGCGGGCTGTGGCCGCTGTCCGGCACCATGACCAGCTCGCAGCGGTCCGGACCCATGGCACGTTGCCACTGCTGGGCCATGGCCGGCGGGAGGATCTCGTCCTTGTCGCCCCACAGCAGCAGCGTGCGCTGCGCCACCTGCGACACCACACACGCGGCACGCTCGGGGCATCGCTCAAGACAAAGTGCTGCATGCCCATCATCAGATGCTGACTGTGAGATGACACTCTGTACCTGCTTGATGCGTTCCTCTGGCAGGTTGAAGCCGCCGCTCTGGATGAACGCGACGTTTGCTTCGAGCCACCCTGCAGTGCACACGTGTCCGCGGCACACCAGGGTGTCGAGCCGCCTGCATTGCCCCCAGGCGCAATGTTCGCACACAAAGAGGCAGCAACCAGAGAGCCACACACGCCTCACATCGCCGCACCTGGAAAGTGCGTGCCCAGGCGCCCCACGCGCCACGCGTCGTCAACGGCATAAGTGGCCTTGTCAAAATACGCCATCTGCACCCAAGTACACGGCGAGGCGCAACGTCCTGCTGCAGGAGATGCGCATGTGTGTATGAGAGGCCGCATTTGGTATTTGGCCACCTTCCTCTCATGGGTCTGCAGCTACAGGAGGTTGCCCTCTTCCAGTGCGTGTCAAGCCTCTCACCTGGTTTGCAGCCTTGCGCAGCCAAATTGCCTTGAGCACCATGACCCCAAGCATGGCCAGCGGGCGGGGCAAAGGCGTCACGCCGGATGAGAACCCTTGCGCGTCCAGCAGCACCAGCCGCGTGACGGCCTGCTTGCAAGCAGAACCAGTTGTTCTGCTTGCCGGATGACGCATGCTTTGGCCACCGCTACGCACTTGTGCGTTCCCAACCACTGATTACTCACTCACCCACCCATGAGTACACACTACCTACCTGCTGCCTTGGTGCAGTGCCTGGTTGCCCACCTGTAAGCTACCCACCCATCCATCCATCCACCCACCCGGCCACTCACCTCTGGGTACGCCAGCGCAAAGTCCACCGCCATGGTCCCCCCCAGCGACGTGCCCACAAGCACAAGCGGCCTGCCCCCCAAGTGCTGCTCCCTGAAGGACTGCAGGTGCTCCCTCTTGAGTGCGGGGCTCACGGGCAGGTTGGGGTTGCGCCGCCACGCTGCATGGTCGGTGAAGCCCCACCCCACTAGGTCAAGGGCCACTACCGGCCAGCCACCCACACTGCCCGTCTTGGCTCTGCTGCCGGCGCTGCTGGCTGAAGGCGGCACACCATTGCCATTCGCGCTGCTGTGCAGGGACGAATCGCTATTGGCTTCGTTGGTGGCCGCTGCTTGCTGCTGGAATGCTGCTTCCATGCGTGGGATGAGGCGCCGCCACTCAAGAGAGTTGCTGTCGAACGAGTGCAGCAGCACCACCACGGGCTGCTGGCGGGACGGGTCCCAGGCATCCAGCTCCTCGCTGCTGGGTCCAAGCACAGCCGTGCGCAGGGGCGCCTCGGGCAGGCTGGGCAGCCGCACCGGCACACGGCGCATCTGCGGTCAAGGTGTGCAGGTGTGCAGGCACATCCGGGTGCGTCAGGGCAGCAGCAGCTGGCAGCAAGGACCACCAGCAGTCTGAGTGTGCGGCCATGGAGCGCACTCGGTGCGTGCCGGCTGCGGCCTGGCCCATTGCCCGCCTGCAGGCTGCTCACCTGCTTGGCGTAGTAGAGCGCATCCTTGTCCGTGATATCTGAGACAATGGGCGGGAGCCACGGCGGGTAGCGCTCGCTCGCGGCACGGGTGGGGGTGGAGGTGGCCGTGGGCAGCGCGGAAGCTCGCGCCTCGACGTGGCGGAGCGCGATGCATGGCTGCGCGGGAAGGCGGCATTCGGCGCGTGAGCTCGCCCCGGATGGAGCGATGGCTCCGCGCGTGGGGGGGTCGGCTTCTTACCTTCACCAGAGCAGGCGAGCTGCAGCAGGATCCTCTGGCTGGGGCAAGATGTGTTGGTCTGCACTGCATTTTGCTGTCTCTGCCACTGTGAGAATGGGGCACGCGTCAGTCAGATTCAAACGGTTGCCTCTTCTTCGCATCGCGCTACGAGAGGATGAATTGCAGCACAATCACGAAGCAAGCAAACCTGCATGAATGTATGTGCATGTGCTCCTAAAGTCCAGGCCTCAGGAGGCACGGTAAACGTCACGCGTACGGTGCAGGAAGGAGCGAGCACGCGGCAGCGCGTAGCAGCGCATGACCGTGGTGTGCTCGCATCATCATGGTCACCCAGCAAACAAGGCCCCTCTTCTCACAGGGCCCTCTCTACAGGGCCCTGCTAATAGTCCCAGGCTGCACTGGACTGGACGCCAAGCTGCTAGTCGAAGTCAGAGTCCTCATCTGACCCGGTCTTGTCAAAGCCCTTGCGCAGGTTCTTGCCAGGCCCCGTGAGCGCCTTTGGCTTGACCGCCGGCCAGTCGTAGTCGATGATCTCGCTCTTGGCAAGCCGCTGCTCCAGCAGCTCAGTCTCAAAGTCGTCAGTGTTGCCAAGGTCCTGCATGGCGGTGAGTGCGGTACGGCGCACAGTGAGGCGAATGATGGTACAATGTTTGCCTGCGCTGGCTCGCACGCCGCCTGTGCGCTGACTGGCACACCTGTGCCTGATCTGGCTAGCACCCTGTGTCCGCTGCACTGGCTGGCACGCCGTCTGTGCGCTGACTGGCACACCTGTGCCTGATCTGGCTAGCACCCTGTGTCCGCTGCACTGGCTGGCACGCCATCTGTGCGCTGACTGGCACACCATGTGCCTGATCTGGCTCGCAGCCTGTTTCCGCTGCACTGGCTAGCACCCTGTGTCCCTGCACGCTGGCTGGCCCCCTCAATGGAACCTGCCGCTGACTGTGCGTCTCCCTCCTGCTGCCACTGCTTGCCACCTGTCGCTGCGAGCCTGTCCCTCTGTGTATATGCCGTCACTCTCTCCCTGTCCACCTGTCGAGGCGCACACCCATGGAGCATGCGGCCTTGGCCCCCTCCAGGCCCTTCAACATGCCCAGCGGCGGTTGCGGTTGCCTGCAATCCAACATTCCCTCCCTTCCCAAGAGGCGCACCTGGAACCCCACGACGTAGTCCTCCACCTTTTCGTGCTTGATGAGCGCCAGCGTGGGAAGCATCCAGATCTTGAGCCGCTCAGTCAGGAAGGGGCTCTTCTCAGCGTTGATCTGCGGTTGAGCGCCACACGAGACGTGTTCAAGTAACTCAGTGGCTGCTTTCACATGCATCGCAGCCTGGGCTGCCAGTGCGTGCTCACTGCATGCTGGCCACCAGTCCTCTTCGCTCTCCCAACAGCGCATGTGTATGGTGTCGTGCTAAGCGCAATCAGACGACATTCGGGCAATGGCATCAGACGACCCTGCAGCCACACACCTTGACGAACTTGGTCTCAATGTGCTTCTTGCACAGCTGCGCCAGGTGCTTGTCCATCACCTGCAGGGGGACACGCACGATGCCGTACGGAGTTTTTCGGTTGTGTCGCAGCCCTCGCCACCACCAGCGGAGATCAATCCATGGTCAGCACGTACGCTTGTCAATGAGCACAGGCGCACCTTGCAGGGCCAGTTCTCGCGGTAAAAGTGGCAAATCATGCGCTCCCGCCCCTGCGCGCCCACGCAGCACCATCAGCACACCACCATTAGCAGCTGCTTGCCATGGTGCATTGGTGCAGCAGGTGCTGTTGCTGCTGGGTGGGGCCGCTGGGCCTGCCGTCCGGGCCGTGGGGGGTCGCGCTCTGCACCTTCATCATTTTGAAAAAGTCCTGCTCGGTGGCGACCTCGTCATATTCGCCGTGCCCCTTGGCGAGCCACTCCTTGCTCTTCTCCTGCCGCGTGCGCAGCTCCTGCACCCGCTGCTGCCGAATCTTGTCAATTTCTCCGTCGTCCAGGTTGTCCAGCTTGTTCAGCTGAGCGTCCAGGTTCGCCTCCATCTGCTGCGCAATGGCAGTCACCGCCTGCGTGATGACCTGCTGCGCGTTCGCCATCTTGGCTCGCTGGCGCTCTCGTGCGCAAGAGGAAGAAGAGGACGCGCGCTCGCAATATGAGAGTGTGGAATTGGGAGCAGTAATGCGCTCGGAGTCTGCGCGGCTACGCGTCCCGCGAGTTCCTCTGGAACGGGCAACGGATTCGGTTGATGGTCGCACAGCTCAATCACGCACAGCGCCGCAAGTGCGTGATTGAGGACCCATGGAACTGCGGCTGCACCCCCACCACTCAGCCTGCAGGAACAGGGGCGCCACAGGCGTACCTGCACGCCGCCAGCGCCCGCCGTGCGGCTGCACCACAGCGTGAGGCAGCAGTCCTGCACCACAGCACACCATGGGCTTCGGGGAGCTGTTCGTGGCTTCGCTGCTGCCCGTCGTCAAGGTGTTCGTCATGTGCAGCATCGGCGCGCTCATCAGCACCATGGTGCGCAGCGCAACAGGCGCAAGTGCACATCAGACGTCGTGCACACCACCTGACCTCACGGCGGGCGCACCATCGCACTGCCCCTGGGCGCAGGGACTGCTCACGGTGGAGGCTCGCCGTGTCATCTCGGGGCTCATCTTCAACATCTTCGTCCCGTGCCTGTTCCTGGACCACCTGGGAGCGGGAGAGGGATTCCTCAGTGCCATCAAGCTCTGGTGCGTGGGGGGGCGGGGCGCACCCTCATCCCATCGCGACAGGCGGGCCCTGCTGCTCCGCAGGTGGCTGCACTGGACTTTGACGGCGCTTGCATAACCGCTGCCATTCAGACCGTGCGACAACCCACTGCAAGGGTGCTCTCACCCTGCAGGCCTCTGACCTTCAACATGGTGGCCACGCACGCACTGGGTGGCATCCTCGGCGCGCTGCTCGTGCTGGTGGCGCGCCCGCCCGCAAGCGTCAAGAACCACATGGTTGTGGCCACCATGATTGGCAACACGGGCAACCTGCCCCTGGTGCTCATTGCATCGCTAGGAGACGACCCTGCGCTGGCCTGGCTTGGGGGCTCGGCACTGGGTATACAAGTAAGTCGCCGGCACACGACTCACTGAATCGCTGACTCCATCAGGCAGCGGCTACCACCGTCCTGGGATAGCGCATGGTGATGATGGCGCATGGTGATGATGGCGCATGGTGGTAGCGCTTGGGCCTTGAGAGCCTTGGTGCCGAGTGACATGACGTAGGGGCTGCTGCTCATGTGGGACGTGTGCACTGTGTGCAGTACGTCATCCTCGGCAACTTCAGTGCGGCGTTCTTCCAGTTCCCCATCACCACAGCACTGCTGCGCAAGCCGCCACCCAGCGCCGCACCACCGCCACCATCAGCAACAGCAGCAGCACTGCCAGCACCACCGCAATCAGAGCGTGGGGGCGAGCGTGATGCAGCCACGAGCGGCACTGGAGCAGCGCAGCAGCAGCAGCAGCAGGAGGAGCAGGAGGGTCAGGCGCGGGGTGCTGTGCTGGGCCAGGAGCAGGGCCAGCAGGAGAAGGAGGAGGGCAAGGAGCGGGGTGAAGAGTTTGAGCGCATCAGGCTCCTGGCACCCACTACCCTGCAGAGCGACCTTTGGTCCAGCACAGGGCAGGGCCCGGAGCGTGTGCTGAGTGTACGGGGACAGGTAGGTCACCCGCAGCGGCAGCAAATGGAGCAGCAACTAGAACAGGGACAGGAGCCTCAATGGCAAGCAGAGCAGGAGCTGGCGTCAGCTGCTCTCCTCCCTCTGCACCACCGGCACCATCGTGAGGGTGTCGATGGCCATGCCGAAGCGTCCACTCAGGGCGTCGACGGGCAAGCAGCTTGTGGCTCCTCCTCCCACAAGGAGCCTGCGCCTGGTGCGCAACAAGACGCGGCATGGGGGAGTGGGGCAGGAGTGGAACGGGAAGGAGGGGCGGCGCGGTCACACACCAGCACCAGCAGCAGTGTGGCGCGCTGGTGGGAGCAGCAGGTGGTGCACAGGTGGAGGAGGTGGCGGGGCGAAACCCCCCGCCTCCCTCAGCCACCCGCGTCGCTGGCGCAGCGGTGGAAGCAGCTTGGGCCCGTCATGTCGGGCATTGTGTCCCCGCCCACCATTGCGTGTGTGGTGGCGCTCACCGTGGCAAGCATCAAGCCCCTACAGGTGGGTGTGGGCGGGGCTGTCAGCACCGGTCTCTCAAGTGTTGTCTTGACTTTGCATGGGCAGCCCTCCAGCCCTCACCACTGGCCACCCTGCAGCTCGTCCCTTGCCCACACGCCACACCTGCACCACCCACCAGCCCACCAGCCCACCATTCGCCATCCTGCCACCATTCGCAGTCCCTCCTGTACGGCCCCGAGGCGCCCCTCCGCCTGGTGGGCGAAACCCTCGCCATGCTTGGAGACCTCACTATACCCTGCCTCATGCTGGTCCTGGGCGCAAACCTCGCCAAGGGCCCGGGGGCGGGCAAGGGCATGCCCATGCGATGCGTGGTGGCCACCATCGTGTGCCGGCTGGTGCTGCTGCCGCTGGCAGGCACGGGCATGGTGCTGTGCATGCGGGCGTGGGGCATGCTCAACGACCTGCAGCCCATTGGCATCATATGTGAGTGAGGGCTGGGTTTTTGCCGCAGCTGCACCGAGCGCCGTGGGCGTGCGCTTTCAGTGCTGACTTGGGGCTGCTCGCTCCTGCCTCCTCCACACACATGTGCGCGCGTGTGCAGCCATGCTCCTGACGCACGCCGTGCCCACGGCCATCATGGTGCACAGCATGAGCGTCATGTATTCAAACTCCCCGGACGAGGTGGGGCTTGGGTTACTAGTGGGGCTTGGGGGAGGGCTGGTACGCTGGGATGCACAAACCAGCCAGTCACTGCCATGCTGCACACATACAGCAAGGCTCTCTTGGTTGCTGTTGCGTGCGCGAGTGCGCAGGTGGCCACGCTGCTGTTTTGGGAGTACGCGGCCTCTGCCGTCACGGTACCGTGCCTGCTGGCCTTCTTCCTGCACCTCGTGTCTGCCCCAGCTAGCTAGCTCAAGAGGAGGAGGAACAGGGTGGACGAGCTGGCTATGGACACTGACAGCGCTGGCTGCTAGCCCCATGGCAATCCTGGGCGCGAGGGCACTGCCGTGCTTGCGGGCGTTGAAACGTTTCTATTTCAGCGTTGGCTCTGCTCTACATATTGTTTGATTCTCACGCAGGAGGAGCACATTGATTGAAACCATGAAAGCACTGAGGAGCTGATCGGCACCGGCAGTGCTTCGTCAGTCAGGCGGTCAAGTCTCTGTACACAGGTCCCAGGTCGCCAAAAGCAGCAGCGCAGTGCAGCATCCCCTCTTTGGCCGTGCTGCTCGCACGTCATAGTGTAGGGCACTGGTCATCACGCCGCCCCCGCAGGCAGCACAGAGTCCTTGCCCGCGCCCGCTGGCCCCGCTGCCCTCCTGGCCGACGATAGCAAGTCGTGAAGCAGCACGCCTGTGGCCACGCTCACGTTGAGCGAGTCCACACCACCCTGCTGCTGCCGGGGACCCCCTACTGGCCCATGCACGGGCGCACCGTCACCGCTAGCACCAGCGCCAGGCGCCTCCTGCTGCTCAGTAGCTGCTCCTGTGCCAGTGAGCGTGGAGGGCAGGCCCGTGAAGCCAAAGCCCATGTGCACCTTGACCAGCCCAGTGCAGGTGCGGCGGATGTTGGTGCGCAGCCCGTACCCCTCGTTGCCTGCAGAGACGGACCATGGACACAAGGCAGACCATGCACGAGCTGGGAGTAGGGCTTGCGGCAATGTGCCAGCACTCAAGCTGTTGCCCTGACCCTGCGAACGAGGACCGCCCTGAAATGCAAGCAGCAACCTACCCACAGGTGCAGTTCTGCTATCGTGCGCAGGGCAGGAGTGACTCACCAACGACCAGGATGGTTGGCTGTGCCACGTGGATGACGGTGCTGTCCACGGCGCCCGCCTCCCCAGCCGCACCCAGCACCGCCCACCCGTTGCTGGCGGCGTCCTGCACCACACGCAATTGCAACCGGGAGCCACACGCTCACACGGTGCACTGCCTGAGCCACACGCGCACACGGTGCAGCGCCTATCACGTGCCGCTGCTAGTACGTGTGCTAGGCCCCCCGCCACAAGGGGGTAAGCGCCACATGCGGCAGCAGGCCTCACCTGCAGTGTGCGCTGCAGGCTCTTGGCCGCATGCACCTGCGCCACCTCCATGGCTCCTGCGCTGGCCTTGCTCACAGTGGCCGTCAGCGGGCAGCAGTTGCGCGCAGACGCAAGCACGCCGCTGGCACCAAGGCACCAGGCGCTGCGCAGGATGGCGCCCAGGTTTTGCTGCACAGGCACACGCACGCATGGTTTGCAGTGGTTTGGATGCGCCTGACAGTCCACGACGCACAGCGCACCACGCACAGCAACGGCGATGTGGCAATGGTGCTTACAGGCACCCAAACCCTAGCCACCCCATGCGCACTCAGCCCTAGGCCTCACCGGGTCCGTGACCTCATCCAGTGCCACCCACACGGGTGCTGGCTGCCCCTCCCTCATGACTTGGCGTGCGGGCGGGAGGGCGTCCAGGGGCTGCCAGGTGAGCGCCTCACAGTCCAGCACCAGGCCCTGGTGGGGACGGTCCTGGGTAAGGCAAAGGGACATGAAGCAAGGAACAAAGGGAGCGTGAGTGAGGAGGCTGGGCCAGGTGAGCGCCTCACAGTCCAGCACCAGGCCCTGGTGGGGACGGTCCTGGGTAAGGCAAAGGGAAACGAAGCAAGGAACAAAGGGAGCGTGAGTGAGGAGGCTGGGCCAGGCTTGTGCCGTGGCAAAGCCACACTACGGCCCTGCTCCAGTCACCTGGCTCACAGTGTGTGCTTGGCACAGTCACCCTACCCCTGCTCCGGCCCCTAACCCTATCCCTAACCCTACCTGGCTCAAGGTGTTGAGCTCGTGCCGTGAGACGCGCCTCAGCTCCACGCCCCGCTGCTCGCACAGCGCCAGCACAGCACGCACAGCGCCGGCGTCCTTGCGCGCTGCCAGGTCAAGGGAGGAGAGCACGAACAGAGTGTGAAGGCGACGGCGCCTGCGTGCACATACAGTGGCAGACACCACCACTGCTGCTACACGTGGCACGGTGCCCACAACTCTCCATCGCTGGCTACCGTGCTACCGTGTTGCCTGTGCGTCGGGATGCGTCCCCTCAGTCTACCTTGACCACCTGGCTCGTCGCACCCTCACCTGTTGGCGCGAAGGGCGTTGAGCACCGGGAACACTCCGTACAGCGCCTCACCCAGCAAATCAGACCGGGACAGGTCCATGGACCCCCCCTGCTGCCCATACGCTGACGCCCCACCACCACCACCATCCCGCTGGGAGTAGCCACCCCGCCCCCTGGCCCCCTCATCACCACCGTCATCATAGTCCCGCTCCTCCTCCTCCTCCTCCCCCCCATCGTCCATCCTGTCCTCCCTCCTCCTCTCCCTCCTATCGTCATCACCATCATCGTCAAAGCGCCGAGGCGTGTCCCGCCACTGCTGCGACGCCCTCCTCCCCTCCCCCTCGGCGTCTTCAAGAGAGTTGCGGGAACGCCCACCTGACGGCCGTGACTGCCACTGCCGCCCGCCCGCCCCTCCTCCGCCGCCTCTGCCGCCCCGGCCACCGCCACCTCTGCTCCAGCTTTGAGAGGGTGGCCTGCTGCTGCCGCCATCGTACGAGTCCCGTTGCCAGGGTGCGGGCGGCCTGTCACCTCGCCCTGCCGCCTGCCGCGGCGGCCGGTCACTGCCGCTGCTGCTGGTGCTGGCGCCTCTGCCACCTCTGCTGCTGCTGCTGCCGCTGCCGCGTTGCTGTGGTGGTGCTGGCTCGTCGTCCTGCAGCCACCTGCCGCCGCCGCCGCTTGCGGCCTGTGCCGCCACACACCTGCGTGTCGGCCCCCCAAACTGCACCATGATTCAGTGGCTGCAATGCATAGAAGCGCGACAAGCGTTCCCTCTGCACTCTGATGTGTCCTCTGACCTGCGCGGCGAGCATCGGCGGCGCCATCCCGCGCACACGGCGCGAGAACACTGGCGGGGCTCGATGCCAAGGTTGGCTGTCCTCCCGTGCATCATCTTTCGCGAGTGTGCGCGCTCCTGTGTCGTTCTGGCGACCAAGGGCTTATACCTTTCTCTCTCCACACCGTGTGAGCTCAGCAAAGAGAAGCAGGATGTACGAGCCCAGCACGCGCGATGGCCTGCTGCTGACGGGCGTGGTGGCCGCCGCTTCAGCACGCTACTTCTTCCAGAGAAAGTGGCTGCGGCCGTTCCAGGCGCGTGGCGTGTGGCGTGCGGAGGAGGCAAGCAGCCTGCTCGCTCCCTTGGGGCTTAAAGGGTGGCGATGTGTGGCTGCTCACCAAGCATGCCGCAAGGAGTTCTGTGCGGAGGCGATGGCGATGGCGACGTGTGCGCCAACTGCCGCCGCACCGTGCAGGCAGCAGTCATCGTGGCCTACCCAGCGCTTGGCGTGGCCGTCATGCACACCGTCATCGACTGGAGCACGCCACGCACGGTGTGACCTCTCGTCAGCACGCAGGCAGGCCGCACCCGTGCGCAGTTGCACCATCCCCACCTCGCACCCGTCGGTGCGTGGCTGCGTGTGCAGATCCAGGCGCTGGAGCAGAGTTCGAGCACCGAGGGGCTGGAGTCCTCCCGGCAGCAAGCACGCGTGGCCACGGCCAACCTGGCGGAGCGACTCAAGCACCTTAGCAGTGAGGCCCAGGGGCGGCAACACTGATGGCGGCATTCCCAGGGGAGAGCTATTAGGAGCACTGTTGCATGGGCCAGGGGCCAGAGAACTGTTGCATGTGTGACGAGTGTGGGTGAAACGCGGGCAAAATTGGCATGCGGCGGAAGGTGCACGAGGTCATGCTTTCTGGAGTCCCTTTGCCGCCTTGGGCACCGGCAGGCGTTGCACCTTGGCGCCCGGGTTGGCCTTGAGGAAGGTCTCTTCAAGCTGCACCAGCGGGGCGCGCACCGTCTCGAGCGTGTCGGCCTTCATGCGGTCGTGGAACAGGATGCCCTGCAAGGACGCGGCAGGGGATGACCACTCAGGGTGGTGCTGAGGCCGTGTCACGGCATTCGCCCGCCACCAGGGCGCAGGAATTTGCGTTGCGATGGCCTGGCAAGCAGCTGCCGTACGTCCACAGCCAACTCACCCGCAGCACAAAGCAGTTCAGCAAGCACCGTCCGCACCTGCAGGTGGTCGTACTCGTGCTGGAAGATCCGCGCCACCCACATGGCCCCCTCGTCCTCCCCACCCAGCTCAAAGGAGATGGCCTCGCCCTTTTCATTCTGACCCCGAACCAGCAGGTCACGTGACCTCTGCGTTTGCATCAAGGCAGCAGCACGGGCGCCAGGGCACAGTTGCGCCTTCCTTGCCTGAGCGCTGACGAGCTGAAGTGGGAGGCCTGCGTGACGCGTGCCCGCCAGGGCTGAGCTGGGCAGAGAGTGCCGCCACCATGTGACGCTCCACACAGGCGCTGACTGCACCAAGCGCAGCCCAACCACCAAGCACAGCCACAGAACTCACCTCTACAGGCGCGTATATCTTGGGGAAGGAGAGGCACCCCTCCTCCATGCCGATGCGCGGGCCCTTGAGGCTCACCACCTCTGGGTTGACCAGGATAGTCTCGTTGCCTGGCTTCTCGCGCCCAAACGGATTAAACACCATGAGGCGCACGTTGACGCCCACCTGGGGTGCAGCCAGGCCCACACCATCATCCCTGCACGTGTGTGCAGGAGGCACCCATGCCCCCCGGTGGGCTGCCGCTTGCTGCACCCGCACTGCTGGTGCTGCTGTCCCGTGCGCTGCACGCGGTCGTGCTGACTCCCGGTGTGCTGCTGAGCTCCATGCTGCACACTCACTGGTACATGACCTCGATCATCTCCTTGGCGAGCTGCAGCAGCGTCTCGTCAAACACGTTGATGCGGGCGTTGGGGGCGCGTAGCCGCGGGTCTGGGTACTTGAGCACCTTGAGCGGGCGCTCCCACTCCAGCTTGGTCACTGCAGGCGCGGCAGCAGAAGCGTTGCTGTGTGGGCTGCGGCGTCCGATCGAGCATCGCGATGCTGGGTGCGGCGTGGGGCCGCCTGTGGCTCGCATCGCACGCGGGTGTGGCGCTAGCCGCACGGACCTGTGGGGATGCCCTTGGGCTGCTGTAGGTCCTTGGGCACGGTGGATGCGGGCTTGCCGAAGCCTGCCGCCCACACGCCCACGCTGAGGTGCCGGCTGCCCGCGTGTTGCTGCACGGCGCGGGCGAGCGGCCGCCGCCTTGAGGCCAGCGGCTGCGCCTGGGCCAGGCAGCTCCGTGAGGACCGTAGTAACATCGCTGCTGCTTCACCTGAGGACGCTCTGGGTCACTTTCCGCCGATTTCTGATTTGGCAGAGCATGCGTATGCCCATAGTGAGGGAGTGAAAGTCGGCCTGGAGGGGCATGCGCGCGGCAGGAGCTCGAGCGATTGTGAGCCCGGAGTAATAGGTGACTCGTGAGCGCCTGATTCTTCCTCTTCCTCGTTCGCCAGACGGTACGGCCTCGTCGGGCGCTTCAGCCCGCTGCGCTGGGCGTGCGCAGATGGCGGCATGGTGAGACATATCTGGTGCTCTGGCAGTCGCAGTGTGGCTGGTGCTGCGGTGCTGTGCGGCCCCTCTCGCACCAGACTCTTGCGATGCCAGCAACCCTGCACTGTCGCAGCGAGTTCATTGCACGCCCACGCCTCTACATCATGTCCTTGTCGTTGCACCGCAGGAGCACCGTGGTCGTCTGACCCGTGGTCGTGCACGGCTTGACCGGCCGTAGTCCACGATGTCGCCACACCAAGGAGGCGGGAGCGGAGGAGCAGGCGGAGTGCAGGGCAGCAGGCTGCACAGCAACAACGCCAACCACCAGGCCGCATCAGGCCCCACGCACGGCAGCCTGGCGGCCGTTGCGGCGGGCGTGCAGCATCAGCGCGTGGCTGCACAGCACCACACCGCAAGCGCACAACAGCGAGCATCAGCCGGCAGCACGCAGCATCATTCCAGCCGGCCGGTGAGCAGCCGGCTGCACCTCCCAGCCTTGCGAGCGTCCAACGCTTCGGCCGCCGTCATCGCCAGCGCCCTCGGACTGCCCTCTCTCGCCGGCGCTACATCCACACCCACCACAGGCAACGGCATGGTGAGCTCAGCCACAGCACCATCCTCCTCCTTTGGCGTGCGTCCGCCCAGCGCTGCACCCCAACGCCAGCCTCCATCCGCCCTCTCATCCACTGCGCCGCTACAACCACACGCATCAGCAGGCATCCAGGGCAGCGCCCGCCCGCCCTCAGCCATGATGACCCGCAGCATCAGCATGCAACCGCAGCCCCCACCTGCGCCAGCGCCACCCACTGGCGTGCCGCGCAGCACTTCCAATAACGCAGCAGGCTCGGGCAGTGCGGCGGCGGTGGCGGCGGCGCGGCCACCCCACCTGGGCATGCATCGCCACCTCAGCTTTCCCCACCGTGGCAGCGGGCCCAACAGCAGCCGCGCCAGCGCCCCCTCTGCGGACGTGGCGCCATCGCCGCGTGCTGGTGCCGGGCAGGACGGCGGGGGCGGAACCGGGCAGGAGCAGGTGCCAGCCCCATCCACACAGCCCCAGACCACGGGCATGCTGCACCCCCTGGCCCTGGTGGCTGCTGGCGGCGCCCCCACCGCAGTGGAGCGACGCAGTGTGCTGGGCAGCCTGCACGCTAACGCCGTGCTAGCCCCTGGCGCTGTGTGGGCCAGCGGCATTGTGGCACCCGCCCAGCCTACACAGCCCATCAATGCTCAGCAGGGGCGTGGGGAGGATGAGGGGGAGCTGGGCTGGGGAGACCAGGAGAACAAGTGCCCGGTTGCCAGTGGGGGCATGCCAGCAGCCAGCCCTAGGGCACCTCAGCCCTACACCAGCACCACCGCTATCAACACCAGCTCCATGGTTCCATTGTCGTCCCATCAGCAGCTTAGGATCAGCCAGGCGGCCTCTGCCACTGCCCCCATGGCGCACCTGCACGTCACGCCGCCCTCCCCAGCACCCGCCACGCCGCAGCCGCACCACCAGCAGGCGTCCTCGCTAGCGCACCAGCTCATGAGCCCAGCCAGCGTGGCCAGCCCGCTGCATGTGGCCGCAGCACTCTCACCCACCCTGTCGCTCAGCCCAGGTGTCACCAGCAACGGCTGTGCGACCCACACGTCCGTCACCACGCCCACAGCCCACAGCACCGCCGCCGCTCGGTGCATGCCGTTTGAAGACACGCCTGGCGCATCAAGCAGCAGCAGCAGCAGCATGACGAGCACTACCACTGCTGTGCCAGCAACAGCAGCTACGCAGTCGGCCTTGCTACGCAGCAGCGTCAACTTGCCACAGCAACAACAGCAGCAGCAGCCTCGCCCGGCTGTGTCCACCGTGCGCAGGCCACTCCTCAATCCGCGTGCAGCTGCTGCAGCTGCCCCTGCCCCCTCATCCCAACCGGCCACGGCTGCCTCAACGGGTGACGCGTCTCCAGCAGCTCAGGCCCTGGCAGGCACGGCGCCGGCGGAGGGACGTGAAGGTGCAGGCAGGCAGCAGGCTTCCACTCCAGGTGGCAGCGGCAGTGCGGCACCAGCACCAGCAGCGGTAGCAGCACCAGCACCAGTGGCTGCAGCACCACCAGCAGCACCCGCACCCGCGCAGCACCCCTGGCCTGTCTTCCAGTCCTACCGCCAGCAGCATGAGCAGCAGCAGCAGGCGCCCAGATTTGCCGTGGGCCTGGAGGGACTGGTGCACAGCCAGCACCACCAGCACCACCACCTGCTGGGTGGGCAGGGCGCCCACGACCTTCCAAGTGCCCATCAAGAGGATGAGGACTCGCGTGCCACTGCTGCCCTGCTGGGGTGGGGCCAGCACATGTACAGCGCCCACCAGGCCATCAACGCGGCTGGGCAGTACCTTGGCGCTGGCCTCTTCTCTACGCCCCTCACCACCACCACCGGTGGCGGCGGCGGCGGTGGCCACTACTCATCCAGTCAGGCGGCCGCTGGTGGCCACGTCTCAGGGAGTGTTGGCTATCCAGGCGCTTACACCACGCCAGGGAGCCAGGTCCTGGACTATGATGATGCGGCGCGTTGGGCTGGGCTGCCGGGGGCTGTTGAGCTGGCTGGGAGCAGCGAGGCACAGGAGGAGGACGAAGAGGAGGAGGAAGAGGAGGAGGAGGGGGGGGGAGGCATGGAGAGCGCTCTGCAGCACCACCACTACCCCAACCAC
>QAXK01000905.1:0-20724 GCA_004335735.1 Chlorella sp. KRBP
CCCACGGCCCACGTGGAGGCAGACGCGGCGGTGGCAGAGGCTGGTGCGGTGATGCTGGACGTTTTGGCCGCGCTCCCCGAGACGGACGCGGCGGTGGCGGAGGCTGCTGCAGCGATGGAGGTGGCGCTTGCGGCCGCTCTCCCGACCATCACTTCGGAGGCTGCTGCGGTGGCGGGGGAGGTTGCACCCGCGGTGGAAGGCCGCAGCAGCGAGGAGTCCGGAAGGGTGGAGGAGGTGCGGGTGGCGATGGACGGCACTACCGCCGCAGTGTATGAGCCCATGGCCGCCGCTGTGCCCTCCGCCGCCGCTGTGGCCTTCAAGGTGAGCTTAGAAAGGCCATTCTGTTACAGCGCAAGCAATAGGGCCTGTGCACAGAGTTGCCTATGAGCGTCATCGTACCGCTCATAGCACTGCAAAACTGGGCTGGAAGTGCCGGGGCTGTGAGCAGCGACCAGCACTCTTAGCAACGTGGCCCAGACCGTGGACTCGCCTGCTTGCTTCCTTGTGTGCAGGCGCAACCGATCCAAACCGCCATCTCAACTGCCATCCCAACCGTCGTGCCCACCACCTTCAGCTTCCACGAGTACGAATTCCACGCACCACTGCCCATCTACCCGCTGCCCGCCACCAAGCAGCCTCCCACCTCCGCGTCTACCCCCCCCGCCCCACCTTTGGCTATGCAGCCCCTGGCTGCCGCGGCTGCCCTTACTGCCGGTGCTGTTGTAGCACATGAAGAGGTAGCAGCGGAGGAGGAGCTGCCAGCGCCATGGCTTGCTAGCGTGGTGGAGGAGCCACCGAGCAGCGCCACTGACGTGCTCCTGGAGTCAGACCTGACTGTGGCCACCCTCTCCCCAACCGCCGAGCAACTGCCACCAACCGCCGACGACATGGAGGCCGCCGTGCTCCTGGAGGCAGACCTGCCCGCCGTCGCCCTCACGGTAGCCAATGCAGCGTCTGGCGGTCTTGAGGGCGACGCGTGGATGGAGGAGTGGGGCCTGCTGGCGCCGCTGCCGCCGGCTGCTGTGGCCGCTGCAGAGACTGCGGCAGAGGAGCTGGTCGCAGCGGCGCCACTGCCGCCGGCTGACGTGACTGCCGCAGCGGAGACTGCGGCAGAGGAGTGGAGTGCAGCGGCGCCACTGTCGCTGGCTGACGTGACTGCCGCTGCGGAGACCGCGGCAGAGGAGCTGGTCGCAGTGGCACCTGTGCCCTGGGCAGCTGAGGCTGCACAGCCAGACGAGGCAGCGGAGGTGTTGGGCGTGGAGCCGTATGCATCCGCGGCTGTCATGGGGGTGCTGCAGGTGCCTGTGGCGGACCTTGGCCTTGCTGCAGCCGCCGGCACAGCGGGAGCAGTGGAAGAGGAGATGCTGGCTGCAGCAGAGGCAGCGCAGCAGGAGGAGGCTGCTGCAGCAGAGGCAGCATGGGAGGGGGCTGCTGCAGCAGAGGCAGTGCATCACGAGGAGGCTGCTGCCACCGCCCTCTTGTTGCCACCCAACGCCACCATGAGCCAGAGCGGAGCCAGCCTGCCCTCACCCTCACCTAGCGCGGAGGAGGCCGATGAGTCTGAGACGGACAGCAGCGACGACTGGGATTGATTGCTTTGACAAGCCACAACAGCGCTCGTGGGTGCCCCGCCGTGTGTGGTGTAGGTGCACAATGGGGCGGCCCACCGCTACGGCAGGGTGCCAAGGCTCCACTGCAGTAAAAGCTGCCCCGTCATAGCCAGCTGGCTTCGCCGCCGCCGCCGCTCTGCAGCCGTGCGCCAGGGCGCCACTGCTGTCACCGCTGCCCCGTCATTGCTGGCTTCGCCGCCGCCGCTCTGCAGCAGTGTATGCACCACTGGCACCTTGACCCTAGCGGCCGTGGCCAGCGCAACGGCTGCTTTCACGAGGCGCAGCATCCTGCGACTGGGCCCTGCCATTGTGCCTCACGGTGGCAGCGCAGTGGTTGCCGTAAGTCACTGAGCGGGCTGCGTGTGCGCGTGCCGTGCGCGCTCCCATGTGCGCTCCCTGTGACAGTCCTTGTTCTTGTGGCTGTGTGTTGTACTCGTGTATGCGCGCCAGTGCGCCTGCTTCCCCTGCCCATGAGGCCACGCGGGCAGGCAAGCAGGCAGCTGCAGCGGCGTTGCCTCGTTGTGCCACTCCTTGACTACTTGACACTATTCGGTGCGGAGGGATCGTGGGCGCCAGGTGGCCTCCCCGTATGATCGCTGTATGCAACTTGTGCTGCTCGAGTGATCAGCCGCTGACCGAGTGCGATGGGAGCGTGCACCGTCGTGTTGTCAGTTGTACAACCTTTGTCCCTTTGTGTACGTGCGTCTTCCCATGACCTAGAGAGGCTTCTTTTGCTTCCTTCTTTCACGTGTACCAAGCTCTGTCGTGAGCCTCCGCCGGGGTGTGAGCAGTGAGCATGTACAAGCTCCATCGTAGTCCTGGCCTGTACCTCTGATCCACCTCTGAGAATGTGTCTACGTGCGCGCCACTTGGTTTGCCGAGGCGGCCCGGCACCACGTCAGGGCAGGGCACCAAGGACCCGCAGCGCGGTGTTAGGGTTAGGGGGTTATAAGTCTAACCCTAAACCCGCAGCGTGGGGCCTTGAGAGCGTGCCGCCTTCATCCTGCCACCGCTGCACGAAGCGCTGCTGCCGCAATGTAGCGTGTGCCATGCCGTGCCGTGCGCCCAGCCCACTGCCCTGTAGGTGCCGCGTGCCTCCCCGGCAGGTGGGCCGCTGCAGCAGACTTCTTCTTTTCTTGTACCACGTGTTGCGTTAGTTGCTGTACGTTCGTTGCCCTTGACCTGGGTGTCTTTCCAGGCACCACACCCCTGACGCCCGTGGCGTGTATCTCTTGTCCTTTTGTGCGACTTCATGTGCCGTGCCATGCTCCGCCTTCTGCTTCCTGCTGCCCTGTACCACCACACCTCGCTTCCATTCTTGCCGGCAGTGTAATCGTCATGACGCTCTGTCTGACTTGCAACTCGCAACTGACCGCAAACCCAAACGCCAAGTGATAGCGCCAAAACGACGTGCCCTCCTGCCACAGGCGACCGCTCCCGACCAGTGTGCCATCAACACGCGCCCGCGCCGCTGCTGCCGACCAGGGTGTGCGGCCAAGTAAAACCAGCTGTCTCAGGTGCCCTCCACCCTCCCGGCAGGGGCAGTACACGTGAAAGGACTGGAATCCATCCGCAAGCAGCGGGCCAACCTCTACACACCACCACACGTCCACATGGTCGCCTGTGCCACACAGCACCACACCTGCAGCCTCAAACGCCCTGCCACTGCGAGTTGCGCACGTCGAACACTTGGTTCGGCAGGTCGTTGCCGCTCTTTGTCGAGAGCGCATCCGACACGCCGTCCAGCGCCACGAACCGGTTCAACCCGACGAAGGGGAGCTCCAAGGGATCGCCGCCCTCGTCGCTGATGATGAGGCCGGTGATCTTGACCTTGGTGCCCGCGCCGGCGCCGGCGGGGGAGGACGACTGGCCCAGCGCCGTCACCTGCGCATGCCGCGGAGGCAGCGCGAGTTGTTTGCTTCAAGCGCGTACTTCGCCTATTGCGTGTCTGGTGGAGGGCAACAGGGGGGGCAGGACCGTCGCAGCTGCATCGTCGCCGCCAGGCGCGCCGCAGTGCCGCACGGTGCGCTGGCGGTCTCGTCGCCAACCCAGCTGCGCAACAGCTCCCACGCCATGTACCCACGCCACACGCGCTCACCTGGAGCACGCATTCAGGATGCTGCGAGACGCGGACCTCGAACAGCTCCACCAGGCTGACGCGCTCCGAAGCGTCGCGCAATGAGTCCATGGTCACCTCAGCACAGGTGCATCCCGACACGCAGTTTACGCGCGCCAGTCCCATGCCCTCGTAAGACCGCAGCCGTGCGATCTCGACAGCGGTCATCTGCGGGGAGGGGATGTTGGGAGGGTGCGCAGCGAGTGTGGGGCGAGCGCAAGTGTCGGATGGGGGGTCGAGCGCAGTGATGAGGCCAGCAGCACGTCGCAGCGTGCAGCGTAAGGCACGCAAGGCGCACCTTGACGGGGGCTGCGGCCTCCTGCACGGCGTCCGTGCCCGCCGCCGCCGCCGCCCCTTCCTGCGGCTTGCGCGGCGCCGCCGAGGGCGCGGCCGTGGACTTGGTCACGGTGTTGATCCGGAAGCGCACGTACGCGCCTGCCGCCGAGGCGATGAGGCCCCACTTGGGCGTGCGGTCGGGCAGCTGGTCGTTGCGCCACTCGAAGCGCGCCTGCGTGTCGTTCTCAGGCGCCGACTGCACCGTGCCCAGCAGCTGGTTGCCTGCGCAATGGCGGTGGCAGCGAGGTTGACAGCCCTGTGAGGTTGCTGGCACAGACTCTGCGCGCTTGTTGTTGTTGTTGTTGTTGTTGTGGTGGTGGTGGTGGTGGTGGTGGTGTGCACGACGTCAAGGTTGTGGTGGCCTGTGGTCTGCGGTCCACCTGACCGCACACGCCGTCCATGGTGACTGTATCTCAAGGGCAAGGACTCGCCAGCCTCACCAACCCGGCGGGGGGAGTTGTTCCCCGCACTCCCATAGCCTAGGATCATGACACCCATGCAGCACCCCTGGCACAAACGGCAGCTCACCGATGAAGCAGCGGTCCTCCGCCGACTCCCAGTTGCCCGGAATCATGGGCGCGGGCAGCACGCTGCGCGCCAGCACGCGCTGGGCCTCCTGGTCGCTCCAGGGACGACGACGCAGCGTCTGCGCACCACGCAGAGGGTTAGGGTTAGGGTTCGGGCTAGGGTTAGCACGCCCAAGGAGCGAAGTTGCACAAACCTTCGTGCTGTGCGCGTGTGGGCATGCCAATACAGGATGATGTGCGGTGACAGTCGGGTTTGTGCACGCGTAGGCAACGGTTGCTGAAGGTGTGGCAGCGAGTAGGTGACTCTGGTCGCTCACCTTGTCTGCTTGCTTGAGCAGCTGGATCACCAGGTCCGACATGGCCCTGTGCCCAGTGCGCCCATCTGCAGCGCACAGCCAAGCAATCACAAGCAGCACGGGCGACGTCAGCGAAGCATGCGCCAGCAGCCCAGCCCATCCATTGCTTGGCCTCCCCACCAGGCTGATGCTGACAGCAGAGCACCATCGCGGGCTTCGTAACGGAAGGGGACCCGAGCTGGTGCTTGCCCTGGCATTGCGCTCACTTGGATGCACCTGCGCAGCCACCACAGGAAGCAAGAAAGCCAATAAGGACATGCCCAGTGAGAGCATTGAACACGTGCTCCTGAGTGTTCAAAGTGTTGAGAGCAATGAAGAGCTCCCGGCTGTTGCAACCCAAACTGCCGAAGTGCACTTCCATGGGCCAATCAACAGCGGCCATGATCAAAGGTGCTCCTCGCAAGGTACTCACAATGTCGTGGTAGAAGACCTGGTCCCTGATGCCAGCGTCCACCTCCTGGGGCTCCAGCTTGCCGCTCGAGTTGCCGCGCAGACGGTCCACCCTGAAGCCTGGCACACCTGCGGGTTAGGGTTAGGGTTAGGCTTAGGGTTAGCGCGACATGTGGACGGCAGCTGAGGGGCCTCAGGCACACGCACACACCTTGCGCAGTGCTCGCGTGGCGGCCTGTCAATCTGCTCCCCTCTCCCACGCTGTGCTGTGAGTCAGACAGCAGGGCCAGTGATGGCGGGCTGCCCCTCGTACCTGCCGCCATGAAGTGTGGTAGCAGCACGCCACCCGCACAGCACGCCACGCAGCCACCTACACAGACACCTGATACGCCCGGTAGCAGGGCTCCGGCCCCGCCGAGGCGCCAAAACAGATTCAAATATCGACGCACACAGCACGCACACCCACGCACCTGCCGCCATGAGGTGGTAGCAGCACGCCTTGACACTGAGCATGGGGATGCCGTAGTAGCTCGCCAGCTCATAGAACTCTGCAGGCAGAGCAGCAGGAACAAGGGCAGCCACGGGACTGAGTTTCTCTCTGGGCGATGTGGTGACAGCGGCCAAGCGCGCATTAGGCGCAAGTCAACACGTGCTGTGCAGGCTATGCCAGAGTGCACCAGCACGCACCTGACTCTGGGCCGCTCCAGTATTTGCCCTTGAACGAGCCAGGGAAGGCAGGGTGGGAAAAGAACGAGTATCTGCGCGCATGCACGTTCAGGTGCGCATGCTCTTGGCAGGGATGCCTTGTGGCGCCCCAGCAAGGCACAACAGCCCACGCCGCAACGCCAGCCTGAGGACATGCGTGCCACAGCATTTTCCCCGTGCTCTACTGCCGCCTGGTTGCCAGAGATGGCCGCGCCAGATGTCAGGCTCGGTACACACACACACACAGTGCTCACGTGTTGAGCAGCACCACTGCCGGCTGCTTGGGGTAGCTCAGCAGCTTACGCAGCAGCCGCTCAAAGGGCCTCCTGACGTTGTTCTCGAACGGCTGCGGGTTCTCCATAATGTTGTCGTTCCCCGCATACTCTACAATGATGATGTCGGCCTCCTGCAACACGGGTTAGGGTTTCGGGGCGGGTCAGGGTTAGGGCGGCGTGACAGGGCAAAAGAGAGCGTGCTGCCGCAGAGCCCGCCAGAGCACGCTTCAGCTTCCTTCCCCTGCACCGCACTGCCTGAACTACTGACTCACTCACCAGGGGCACGTGTTTGCTGTAGCACACGGACATGTAGCTGGACAGAGTGCCTGGCACGGCGCCGTTGGCAATCCGCACGCGCGAGTCCCCCACCGACGCCTTGACGTACGTGGCGTCCCGGCTGCCATTGTACGCCACGCCAAGCCAGTCCTCCAGCCACTCCACCCAGCTGCGTGGAACAAGCAAGGGAGCAAGCAAGAATGTGTGCGTGGTAGTATGCCACGCCAAGCCAGTTTTCCAGCCACTCCACCCAGCTGTGAGTGTGCAAGGCACGCGCATGCGCAAGCCGGGTGTGGGTGTGGTGTCGCCATGGCACGCTGCTCCTCCTGCTGCCCTGACGTGCACCAGCTGTCGGTTCATCAACGGCGTGGCAGCTCAGCGTCAACCAACAGCAAGGAGCGTCAAGCAGCAGCAGCATGACGGTAGCTGGGGCCCGCAGCACAGCTTCCTCAATCACGCCTACTGGCGTTGCCTTTCTTTCTTTCTTTCTTTCTTGTCCAGCAGCAGCAGCAGCAGCAGCAGCAGCAGCAGCAGCAGCAGCAGCGGCGCACACCTGTGTGAGTCCAGGGCGCCAGCACCCGACGAGATGCTGCCCCCCACCACGGCAATGGTCAGGTTGGCCGTCTGCTGGTGCCGCGCCAACGCCGCCCGCATGCGGCCAAAGTCGCCGGGGTACGCCATGCCCAGGTGACGTTCCCGGTCAGGCACCAGGAACCCAGGCCACCTGCACACACACACACACGAGTGGGAAGCGGGTCATGCAGACAAGTGAGGCATGCCCGTACGCGGCAAGACGGCTGGCTGGACCGCAGAATAGCGCGGCTGCGTGTTCGTCCATTTTCGTGGTCCCTTCGGAGATGGGATGCTTTGTGTGCTCGTGTGTGCTGCTCGCACAACGGCGCATCGCATGTACACCGGTCGGCATCCCGCACCTTGCGCCTATCGATGCATGCACGCATGACCAGTACAAGCGCAGTGTGTGTGTGCAGACTCTCACGTATGCGGCTCGTGGATGGGCGCCTGCAGGCGCCGCCGCTGGAAAGCGGGCTCCAGCATGGCCGCCTCCTGCATGTCCTGCACCAGCACCTGCCCAGTGTAGTGCGGAGCTCCCGCTACCGCTTCCGCTGTCCGCTGCTGCACCAGGGCCATGTCTGCCAGGAGTAGGAGGAGCACGGCTCGCGCTACTGCTGCTGCGCCAGCCGCCCGCCCGCCGGGGCAGACGCCGCGCCGCGCCATTGTCGATGCGGCCAAGCGTGCTCCTGTTGCTGTGTGCGGCGCTCGCTGTGCGCGCACTGCGGCCTTCGTCCGTGCGCACGGCGGTCAAGATGTGTCGCGCCCGATGTCGTGCGGGAGTGATGCCACACACCAGTCTCCGCAAGCCTGAAGGAATGGCCACGCACTACCTAATACGACCGAGTGTGTGTTCTCTGTTGCCGTGAAAGTCGGGACGAGCGAATGTCGCCGTGGCACACTTTTCTGAGAGATGTCACGACGCGCGTTGCGAGCCAGGAGCGTGTTGTCCAGGGCGCACAGTGGGAGCTAGCTAGCGTCGCTTTGGCGTGCTGGCCGGGATCGCGAATACCGTACCGAATGGTGGGCGAGAGCACGGCAATGCCGCACAGACACCAGGAGGAAGCTCAAACAGGAGCTGTTTGAGCTTCCTGTTTGAGCGCCACTGGTCGTAATGAATATGCGTTCATGCGCGGCAACGATCACGCGGGGGCCCGAGCAGCGGGAAGCAACAGCACCACGTTCGTACGCGTGCGTGCGTGGGAGATCAGAGTCACTGCTCGCAGGAGCACGGTCACGGCACAGCACGCAGATCAGCTCAGGTCAGCGCGCATCCAGCCAGGTCCAACAGCCACGCAAGGGAGCGAGCGCACGCTGCCAAAGCAAGGTATTATACGCCCTGCGCCCCACTGTCTGCGCCCAAGCAGCGCAAGGTATAACGCGCCCAAGCCGCGCCCCAACGGCCCGGCACATCGAGCCTGATGCGGAGCCAACCATCCGCCTGATCACCCAAGGCAACGCCTGCCGTGTCAAGCTTGATGCACCCCGAGACTTTTGCCTGCAACACACAGCTGGCCGTCCCGTTGGCAAGCTACACACTCTAACCCATCACCGCCTGTCGCCGCCAATGGTGTGCCGGATGTCGAACGTGCCCGTCTGGTTGGGCATGCCCGTGGACACAAAGTCCAGTGCCGAGAACTCGGGCAGCTGAGAGGGTCCAGGCTCGTCGCTCACCATGATGCCTGTGATCTTGACCTGCATTGCACCACAACACGCACGCGGCGGGTGTGCACAAACGTATGTGAATCAAGCGTTTTTAACCTCACCATGATGCCTGTGATCTTGACATGTGTCCACGCACCACGGCATGCAAAGGAGTGCGATGCACGGTGTCTAGACTGCGTCATGCCATACCAAGCCGCACATATGCTCAGCAACCGGACCCTCCGCAGGCCTACACGCCACGTTGATCTTGGTGTGCGCAGCTTGCAAACAGGGCTTCAGGCCGCATCGACCGAGGCACTGGTGTGCCCGAGCACAAGCCTTCCAGTCCCCACAAGTGTGCGCACCTTGGTGCCGGCGCCTGGTGCGCCCACCGCCAGCGTAGCACCACCCAGGGAACTGGGCTGATGCACGGTGACAGGAGCATAACAGCAGCAGCACCCCCTGGTGTGCTAACCCTTGCTAGCGTGCTCTGCTCACCTTGGTGCCGGCGCCTGGTGTGCCCACCGCCAGCCCAGGGCCCATGATCTGAGCCTGCATGGCGCAAGGAACGGAACGACAGTTAAGCATGCAGTTAAGCATGCGAAGTTGAGGGTGAGGCTGGCTAGCCTTTCCTCCCAGCCACGGAGTGCTCATGCAAAAGCAGCATGCTGCTGTTGTACTGCCGCCCGACGCGTCACCACGACTTGCCTGGATGACGCAGGCCTCGTGCTGAGTCACCATGACCTCGTGCAGCGACACCAGAGAGACCTTGTTGTCGATGCTGCAGTTCATCCTGGACGGCTGACACACGCAGCCCGAGATGCAAGTCACCTCGGCCATGCCCATCCCCTCGTACGATTTCAGGTGGGCAACCTCGACCGCCGTGAGCGCCTGCACACGTGCGACGCGCACGCACACACGGCGGCCACAGGGATGTCAGTCTCGAGGGGCTCAACAGCTGCAAGCAGTGTTGCAAGCAGTGCAACGCCCATGCAGCGCAGTGTGGCATGATTCTCATAACCCTGGATGCCCTGCCACAGCAAGTTTCACTCACCGTCGCCGCCGCCGCCCCGCCCACCCCCGCCCCGCCTCCTCCGCCGCCAGGCACCGCGCTGACGGCCTGCTGGTCGTGCATCTTTGCGGGTGGGCGCGTGTCCAGCTTGAGCCGCAGCGTGTGCCCCAGGGTGGTGGAGATGTAGCCCCACTTGGGCTTCTTGTGGGCGGGCACGTCGTTGGCCCATTGGAAGTCGCTTGATGGATCCACGATGCCTTGCAGCGAGTCGCCTGCAGCAATGGCAGGTGCACACACCAGCCCAAAACTCCTGGGCTGTGGATGTGACGCATGTCTGTGACATGTCTGAGAATTGTGGGACCATCTGTTTGCCGTAACTGGCTCCACTCGGCATCGTTTGCAGCGACCACACGGCTATGCCAAGCAGCCGTGCCGAACGGACTGCAACATGCAACGAAACCAGACAAACACAAGTCGCTACTGGTGAGCGCTAGCCGGGAGTGGATCAGCACCGCTCCCCGTGGGAAGCACACCCTTGGCAATCTTCCAGCAGGGCGCATGAAGATGCACCACACAAGCACAAGCATGACGCTGGCTGCCTGCTTGACCACAACATGCCCACCGTCACCCACCCACCGATTAAGCACCTGTCCGCGGGACGCTTCTTGCCTCCTCATTTGCCAAACGCAGCACCCTGTCTCCTCTTGCCCCACTGTCACCCACCGATAAAGCACTTGTCCGCGGGACTCTCCCAGTTGTTGCGAAGCATGGGAGGGGGCAGCTTGAGGGCGTCCAGCCGCTGGGCCTCCGTGTCTGTCCAGGGGCGGCGCTTGAGCCTCTGCAGGGGTGTGGGCAGGTGTCACAGCAAAGCACAGTGCCCAGCCTGCTATGCCAAGCAGCCATGCCCGGCTGACGGGAACTCACAACGCAATCTGACGCAACGCAACAAAATGAATCAGCGTGAGGGGCGGGCAGGGCGAGTTGGGCGCCGGTTGCCTAGGTGCAGCACATTCCAGGGCAGGAAAAGGAGAGCAAGCCGTGTCGCCGCCCCTCCACATGAGGGCACCTTACCTTTTCCGCGTGGTGCAGCAAGTCAATCACCAGGTCCGCCATCGCCCTGTGGCCCGTCTCCCCATCTGCACAGCACCAAGATCACCATCACGCCGTGGGTGTTCGCGCTCCGGTGGCCGCCTCACCATTGCCACCGCAATCCCAGTCAAGCTGTCGCAAACCAAGAAGCACTGGAACTAGGAGCCAGCGGAGCCCGGATAAACTCATACACGTGCCGCACTCACTGGGGTGCACCTTGTCCCAGAAGAACATGTTGTCCTTCATCCCCGCATCAATGGCGGCAGCCTCCTGCTGCCCCGACTTGTTCCCACGCGTCCGGTTCACCTGGAAACCAGGCGCGCCTGCAGCGAGGAGCACAGGCCACACACACACGACATCTGATACGCCCGGTAGTGGGCTCCGGCCTCACCGAGGCGCCCAAACAGATGCAAATATCGACACACACACGCACACTTGTGCATTCATGGTATGTGCATTCAGCAGGTTCTAAACCTACCCTAACCATTCAGCAGGTGGGGCATACAAAGGCGACCGCAGGGCTCCCGGATCAACCCACCCACGCGGCCCTATACAACGCGACACTGTGTGCAGCGCTGCGCTCCTCCCCGCCTCCTCCGCCGCATGCTTCGCTCACCGTTGAGCATCAGGTGATAGCAGCAGGCCTTGATGCTCAGCAGCGGAAGTTGGTAGTACATGGCCAGGTCGAGGTACATTGCGTCACTGCCGCTGTTGAACATGCCGTCGTACCGCCGCCCGCCGCCGTCGTGCAGCTGGAACCACGTGTACCTGTTCGTGTCACGTGCAACACACACCTCGCGGTGAACTTTTTGTGGGCGTCGTCGAACGTTAGTTAGCAGCAGCACTGCAGTTGTCTTGTCTTTGCACAGCTGATGACTGGGGGGACCGTTGCATGCAACAAACACCTTAAGGGGGTCGTGTATGTATGACATGCCTTGCAGCTCAAGGACGAGTGCAACAGCGTTGATGGGGTGTGGAGTACGCAGGCGGCGCTTGCGCTTCTAGCCCTGCTTCTAGCGTCCCTCTGCTCCCAGGTTCTGGTGCTACTCATGCATCGCGCAGCTGCAGCTGGGGCAGCTACCCCTACCCTCCGAACCTGAACCTCAATGGGCCATCAGTGCCATCGGACGCGTGCGTGAGCGGCACTGCTACTCACGCGTTGAGTAAAATGACGGCTGGCTTGTTGGGGTAGCTGAGCAGCTTGCGCAGCAGCCGCTCGAACGCCCGCTGGACGTACTCGGGCGACGGCGCAAAGGCAATGGCGTGCTCGTCGTTGAGGGCATACTCCACGATGATGATGTCAGCCTCCTGCGGCACGGTTTTGGGGCCGGGCGAGGGCTAGGGTGTGTGTTTGATGAGCTTTACATCTGGTAAAGCCATGTCTGGTAAGCAGATAATTGTGTGTGCGGCAGCGCAGGAAGGCCCCTTGGGGCTGAGCTGGTGGCATGGCTGTCAGGCGCGTATGCTCTCATCCTCATCATCGTTGCATGGCGTTCACGACAGGTGTCATGATGCTGCAGCTGTCAAAAAAGCTCGCCAGGCAGGCCTCGCCAGACGCGTATGCTCTGCCCTCAACCCTCTGCTGGCTCATCCTGCCCGCCTGACAGCTGGGCATGTGCGGTCTGGGCGACAGCTGGGCATGTGCGGTCTGGGCGACAGCTGGGCATGTGCGGTCTGGGCCATCAATGGTCATTGCACCTCTGCCCACACCCCCACCCACTGCCCCACACATCCACCCACTGCCCCACACAGCCACCGACTGCCCGCCCTCACCTTTGGCACGTGTTTGCTGTAGCACACCGACATGTAGCTGGAAAAGGTGCCAGGCACCGCGCCGTTGGTCACCAGCACCTTGGGGTCCCCCACGCGTGGGTGCGGCGGCAGGTGGTCACGTGTGCCATTGTACATGATGCCCACCCAGTCTTCGAGGTGCTCCACCCAGCTGTGAGGGTGCGTGTGGAGAGGGCATGCGGGCAGGAGGTGTTGAACCATGTGACGTGCGTGTCATCATTGCCGTGATCATTGCATGGCGTTCACGACAGGTGTCATGATGCTGCAGCCGCCGCAAACGGTCGCCCACAGATCTTGCCAAGCAAAGTTCACGTCAGTGCACTGGGCGTGTGTGCACTGCATGCTATGTGATGCTGTGGGCCATCTTGAGCGTGGCCTCGAGGTGCCCCGTGTGAGGCGCAAAGGGACCCCACACGCTGGGCAGGGATCGTTTGCCTACCCACGTTTGCTGCGGCGCCTGCCCGCTGCCGCTTGTCGCACTCTGCCGTTCCATGCCCGCCACTCACGCGCCCATGCGTTCGTGCATGCACCCACACACGCACTTGTGTGCGCTGATGGCGCCGGCGCCCGCCGAGATGGATCCGCCCACGATGTTGATGAGCAGCTTGCCTGTGGAACGGTACCTCGCCAGCGCCCCCCTGAGGCGCGCCCAGTCGCCCGCGAAGACCTGCCCCATGTGCCGCTCCCGCTCCGGCACAATGTGCCCCATCCACCTGCGTCGGCCAGCCGCAATAGCAGCGTTGTGAGATGAAGCGTCCCGTGCGCGCGCTGTGGGTGCGCTTGCTGCTTGGGAGCGGGCGAGTTGAGCTCACGTATGCGGCACGAGGTTGGGCATGAGCAGCTGTCGCCCTCCGCGCACGAGCGTCTGGTACTCCGAGGCTGACATGAAGGGCAGGTTGGCGTCCGGCGTACTGCTGACCTGCTGCTGCTGCCGCTCCTCATTCGACTGCTGCGACGTGAGCTGCCGCTGACGTGTGTGCCCATCATCTGTTAAGGCTGCTCCTCCGCCTGCTGCTAGTGTTGCTGCTCTGCTTGCTGCTGCTTGCTGCGCCAGTGCCAGAGCCAGCAGACACAAAGCCAGCGCGCCGCCCCTGCTCGCTCTTCCTGCATTCGTGCTGCCCGTCAGCCTCCGTCGGACCAGGGGGCTCCCATTACTGAGCGAGCCGCACATTCGCCGCCTCCCTTGTGCGTCTGTATGACTCGCGGGGCTCTGTTCCACTCCTGGTTCACTCGGAGGCGGGCTGATCACTGCATGCATACGCGCGCGGATAGCTGCTCGCTCCTCGCGCGCCGGCCGAAAGCAAGCTGGAAGTTTCTCTGCGTTTGCTTGAATGATGTGGGAGTCGCACTGCGGAACAACCAGTGGCTGTAGCCGCTTGGCGTGCGGCAGATCTGGTACGGGACCGGCATGCAGTCAGGCACGCCACATTATGATCACGCTGGCTTGAGCAGGCGTGGCAGCGCCCAGCCCACGCCCTGGCCCTGCTGCTCGGACTGCCGGCTCGTGGCCCGGGACGCCTCCACCTCCCCCGCCAGCGGCGGCACGCCATTGCCATTGCGCTGGAACGTGCCCCCCCATCCATCCCCACCCTGCGCCTTGTTATGCGTGGTCCCAATGATGGTGGCGGCGCCATGGCCCCCCTGCGGCGCCACCTCCGCCACCACGTGCACGCCCAGCCTGGCGCCCACACCACCATTGCCGCTGCGCATGAGCTCAACAGCGCTGCCGCCGTTGGCCGCCGAAGGTGGCTTCCACTGGCGCAGCCGCGGCGGGGACCCTGATGCCGGGTTTGCGGCCTCGACGGCAGTGGCGGCGGCCGACATCTGCACCAGCCGTTGGCGCAACGACTTGATCTCACTGCTCATGGCCAGGACCTCGGCACCATGCTGAGTCCTAACCTCCGCCAACCTGGCATCCATGGAGGCGGTCGCATTGGCAACAGCAGGCAGTGCGGCGGCGGTTGCGGTTGCGGTTGCGGGTGACGGGGGTGCTGCTGGTGAGGTAGGGATGTCCGGAGTGGCGGGGCCGGCTGTGTGCTGCTGCTGCAGGGCGTGGTCCTGGAGGCGTCCTGGCGGGGCTCGCGCTGCAGGCTGGGCGGGCGGGTGGGTGGGGTGTGAGGCTGTTGGCGCGTCGTGGCGGCGGGTGGCGGTTGCCTCCCTGAGGCGCGCCAGCTCGTCCTGCAGGCTTTTGATGAGGTGTGCCTGGTGCTGGCAGGTGCGACCCAGAGTGTCGGCGTTGTGGCCCTGCATCTGTGGGCGCGGTGGCGGGGCAGCAAGGGGAGCAAGCCAAAAGATCATGCCGAGCCCGTGTATGGAGGAGAAGAGGGAATGAGGAGCAACAGGTGACATGCGTGTCAGGGCTGTGGGCACATAGCAACGCCTAGTGCCCACATCATCACTGACCTTGAGCGCCATGTGCAACGCCTTGAGTTCTGCCGCGTGGGCCGCTGCGACGTCGGTGGCCCTCCGGTGCGCCAGCGCCAGCCGCTGCTTGAGGTGCGCCACCTCGCCCTGGGCCCACGTGCGCGCGTACCGCTCGTCGTTCGCCTGTGCACAGCACAGGACAGGGCCAGGAATGCAGGCAAGACCGTGTAGATGCCGCAGATTGTTTACTGCCGCCTCGCCCAGTGTTAGCGTGTTGCCACCCTTTGCCCAGGTGAGCACCTAATCTGCTCCACGCAGTGGCCGCTGAAGCTCAACGGCACAGGCTCCATCATCAAACGGACCTGGTCGATCTCGTCCAGCCAGTTGCGCTCGAGCGCTCGGTCCATCAGCGCGTTGGCCCTGCGCTGCACGTCCGGCGGGATGCGCGTCAGGTCGAACCCGCCGCCGCTGCTCGCGCCGCCCGTCCTCTCCCTAGGCTCCATCGCGTCGTCCGCGCTGCGGCACGGCTTGGTCCGCGCGCGCGCCACGGCAGCGGAGGAGGATGCGCCGCTCGCCTCTGCGTGCAGCGCGCCCGCCGCAGGCCGTGGCCTCGCCGGGCTCGCGTGAGGCTGCTCGTCGTGTGCCGCGTTGCCGTTGCCGTTGGCGTGCGGGGCGTCGCGCTGCAGCCTCCGGATATGCGCGGTGGCGGCGCGAAGCTGCGACGTGAGCGTGATGACCTGTTGCTTCAGAGCGTCCATCGCCTGGGACTGCTCCGAGGACGAGGACTGCCACGGCGGGTTGATGAGGGGAGGCTGACGCTGCTTCTGCTCAGCGCGCTGCAGCTTCTCCAGCTGCGCTCGCACCGCCTGCAGGTCCGCAGTGGTGCTGGCCAGCTGCTGCTGCAGCACAGCGTTGCGCGCCTGCTGGTCGGTAAGTTGCCGCCGCGACTCCTGCTGCTGCTTGGCGAGGTCCGAGAAGCGCTGCCTCTCCGCCTCCAGCTGCGCCTTCGTGGCCTGCAGCTCAGCAGTCACGCTGACGAGCTGCCGCCGAAGCGCCTCCTCAGCTGCGCGCTTGTCCGCCTCGGACGTCTGCTGCGAGCGGTGCTGCTGCGAGGCCAGCTCGTCCAACTGGCGGCGCAGCGCCTCCGCCTCGCGCTGCGCCTCCTCGAGGCGCGCCGTCGTGGACTGCAGCTGCGCAGTCAGGTCCGCCACCTGACGCCGCAACGCCTCCTCGCTCTGTTGACGCTGCGCGGTGGCGGCGGCGTGCGCCTGGCTCTGCGCTTCCAGCTGCGCGCGTGTCGCCTGCAGGTCGATGGTCAGGACAGCCACCTGCTGCCGTAGAGAGTCTGCATCGCCAGCGTGCTGCTGCTGCGCGTGCTGGTGTGCTGCGAGTTGCTCCCGTGCCGCGCGAAGCTCGGTCGTCAGGCGCGCCACCTCCTCCCGCAACGCCGCGATGCTCTGCCTGTCAGCAGACGCTTGCTGCTGCAGCGCAGCCCCCCGCTCCGCCAGACCGTCGCCGCGCTGCCGCTCGCTCTGCAGAAGGGCGACCACCGCTGACGCCTCCTCCGCGAGCGCTTTGAGTGGCTGTGAACGGCGCTGCTCCGATGACTCCGCCGCTGCAGCCGCATTCGTCGCATTGCCCGACTTGGGCGCCGCTTGGCCACCGCCTCCCTGCCGCTTCCCGTCACCAACGCCACCAGACCCGCTGCCGCCTTCGGCAGTGCTGACGCTGTGCTGCAACCGAGCCTCCTGCAGCCTCGCCGCCACTCCCGCCACCTCCTCCCACAACGCATCCCCACCCTGCTCCCTCACTCGCGCCTGCTCCCCCTCCGCTTCCAGCTGCGCCCGCGCCGCCTGCAGCTGTGACGTCAGCTCCTCAACCTCTTTCCGCAGCAGCTGCAAGGCGTCCGCTGTCTCCTGGCCCGCCGCCGCATCCCGCTGCCTGCGCTCTGCCTCCGCCGCTGCACACTCCTGCTCCAGCACCACCAGCCGCCCCCTAGCCGCCTCCAGCTCCAACATCAAGCTCGCCACGTGTTGCTGGAGCGCGTCCGTCGCTGCCGCGTGCACCGCCGACGCCTGCTGTGTGTGCTGCGCGTGCTCGGCCTGCTGCGCTTGCAGGAGGGTGGCGTGCGCCTGCCGCTCCGACGCGAGGCGTGCGATCGCGTCCTGAAGGTCTGCGGCCAGCGCTGAGACCTCTTGGTTGAGCAGGTCCACGCTGCGGTGGTGTTCGTGGTGGTGCCAGTGCATGTGCATGCTGCCCTCCTCCTGCTTCCCATCGCCAGCCAGCACTGACACTGCACTGGGCGCATGCTGCAGTGAACCGCCGGTGGTGGCGCTCTGGCGTGCGGCACCGTCCTTGCCGCCGTGGCCCTGTGTGCTGTGTTTGGCGCCCGCCGTCACTGCGGCAGCTTGGACGTCCTGGCGCTGCTCACTAGCCGCAGGAATGGACTTGCCGGTCCCCTTGGCTGCAGCAGCGGCTGCTGCATTGCTGTCGCTTCGGCGCTTCTCATGAGGCCCGGCGGCGGCGGCTGTGCTCTTGGTTCCACCGCTAGAAGCCGCTCCAGCAGCACTGCCACCCTCTTGCTGCTCACGTGCTCCAACATCGCTGCCCTTGACCCCACGGCCAGCTGCTGCTGCAGCAGTAACACCGCCGCCGCTGCCGCCCTCCTGCCACTCAAGCCGCCCGGCTGCAGTGCCCTCGCTCCCACCAGCACCTGCACTCGTGCCGCCGCCGCCGCCGCCGCCGCCGCCACCGCTGCCGCTTTCACGGCGAGCGAGGCGGTCTTCCCGCAGCCGAGCCACCACGCCCACCACCTGCTGCAGCAGCGACGCGCTGCCTTGCTGCTGCTCCCGCTCCCTCTGCAGCTCCTCCTGTGCCGCCCGCAACTGCTCCAACAGCTCTGCCACACGCGCCTTGAGCGCCTCCATTGCGCCCTGCTGCTCTCCCGCGGACATGCCGTGCAGCTCCCGCTCCTGCTGCAGCGCCTCTTGTGCAGCCCGCAGCTGTGCCGACAGCTCAGCCACACGCCCCCTAAGCGCCTCCACCTCGCCCTGCTGATCCGCAGACGCGCCGTGCTGCAGGTGCTCCCGCCGCTGCCGCTCCTCCTCCTGCTGCTTGGTGAGGGCGTCCGCGCGTTGGCGCTCCACCAGCAACTGTGCGGCCGTGGCGGCGAGCTGTGCCCTGGCGGCATGCAGGTGCGCCGCGACGTTGGTGGCCTCCTGCTGGAGCTCCTGAGCTACGCTCCGGTGGTGTGCTTCGTCAACAGGTGCGCTTCTGGTGATGATGTCTTCTGTAGTGGTAGTGGAGGGAGTGGTGGCGGTGGCGCCGGTGGCAGTGGCAGTGGCGGTGCCTGAGTGGCGCTGCGGCTGCTGCTGCTGGGCACGTGCAGCCGTTGGGCTGTTGGGCCTGCCCTGGGCACTGCCGGCCGCTGCCATGCCATCGCCCGTGGGTGGGAGTTGGCCACGCTCCTCGCCTGCTGCTCCTGCAGCAATGGTCATGGCGGCGGTGGAGGTGCGCTGCTTGCCTGCACCCGCAGCGCCCTCGCTAAGTGCACCGCCACCAGCGGCAGTCGCGGCCTCGTGATCTACCCGCTCCCTGTGCAGCTGTGCCGCGACGTCCGCAACGCCCGCCCACAGCGCCTCGCTGTCATCGCGTTGCTTCAGGGCGATGGCTCTTTCCGCCTCCAGCAGCGCAGCCATCGCCTCCAGGTCGGCGGTGAGCTGCGCGAGGCGCTGCGCGTCGGCTGACCGCTGCTCCGCCGCCCGCCTCCTCTCCTCCTCCTCTCGCGCTGTCGCCTCGACCAGCTGCGCGCGTGCGGCGGAGAGCCCACGCTGCAGCGCGTCCATTGCGTCCTGCTGCTGGAGCGATGCGTCGCTTGCGGGTGCAGCGGCAGGCTCCGGCCCGTCTGTTTGCGCCGACGAGTCGCGCGTCGAAGGCGCAGCGGCGCCGGTAGCGCTGGAGCGCGAGGAGAGCACGAGGGTGGCGTCCTGCATGACCTTGGTCATGCCTTGCAGCGCGCGCTGGGCTCGCTGCACGCTGGCGCCGCCGGTCTCTGTTGGCTCAGCCGCCTGCTCAAACGGCGCTTGGCCTGCACGGCGCGTCGGGCAAAAGTCCGTCGCCCAATCGTGAGTTTATCGTGCGTCGGGTCGCGCCCACTAGCACGCGGACAGGCAGGACTGCGTCGGCGGCACCTCGAGCTGCTCACCTTGCTGAGAGCCCCGCGCGCCGCTAGGTGCCGCAACAGAGCGCGACTGATCGGAAGCTCCTCCGTCCCACACGGCGCTGGCCGACGAGTTGGCTGGAACGGATCGCGTGCCGTCGCGATCCGCGCCGACCGGTGGCGTGGCCGCTCCCTCCGATGGCTGCGGCTGCTGCGGCTGGGTGCGCATCTGCGCGGAGAGGTGGTCGGCCGTGTCCACCAGCTGCTGCCACTCCTGCACAGCAATAAAGGCGAAGTCGTGCTGACACCTGTTGAGGACCTCGAAGAGACCAATCGTGGCACCGCCACAGCTGCTGATCCCTGGTGCAGCAGCCGTCCACCCGGTTGGCAAGCCCCCACCCACACACGCCGCACCGTGATGAGTGCGGCCAGCAGCGCCGTGGTGTCGCCCTCCCTCTCCGGGGGCGGCACGGCGTCCCCGTCGTGGATCTGCTGCTGCCGCTGCAGCTCCATCACCGCCTGCACCGCCTGCATGGCCGCCCACCTCCGTCTGCGCACGCGCAAGGTGACGTGCACACACCGGTGCGCTGCCGTTGGCCACACTGCACTGCAATTGCCCTCCTCCAAGACCCCCCGCATTGCTGCCTATGCCTGGCCGTGATCACTGATATCTGTCAACCCCAGCAATGGCGACGTGAAGCTCACCAACCCACACTCACTTGACCATCTCCCTCCTCCTCCGCTCCCTCAACTCTTCGAAGTAGGGGTCCAAAGGGTGGTGGTCCTGCTCCAGGTGGCCCTGGGAAGGATTCCTGCGTTTCAAATCACCCACGGAACGCCCATTCATATACTTACGCCGTGAGCCAGCCACACAATTGGCACGCTGCAGCTTTGCCACCTGACACGTCGCCGCATGCGAGTCTGCTGTGAGAGCAGGCACAGCACCTGTAGCTCACCTGTAGCGTGGGTTTGCGCCGCCGTCTGCCTGCACCTCCTCCCACCCGGTTGGGAGCGGACAGCACGCCCGCAGCTCACCCACCTCCTACGGCGGCAATAAGGGCACGCGCACACAGTAAGCACATGTGCTTAGTGGGCTGCGCCAGCCTGGCGACGCCACGGCTCAGAAAGCGGGGCGTGCTGTGCGCTGCACTGCTCAGGCAGCAAGCTGCAACCACCGACCTGCACGTAGCGGTGCTCGTCGGGCTTGATGCCCATCCGCCTGCAGTGCGCCTGCACCTCGTCCTGTGGCGGTGGCCGGCGCTGCTGGTTCTTGAGCAACTGCCGGTACCCACCCTGCGGCGGGTGAGGGCAGTGGGCGAGGGCGGGATTGTGACGGGTGGGTGACGGCAGTGGATGGCGGTGCCAGAGTAACACCCTGGGCTGGTGCCGAATCTTTCGTCGATGCTGATCTGTGCTGCCTTGGTTGCCGCGGCTGGGCCGCCCCATTTGCAAGCGCACGCACGCACACACCCACAAACTGCCTGGCGATCTTTTCTGACGGCTG
>QAXK01000907.1:0-56213 GCA_004335735.1 Chlorella sp. KRBP
GTCTACGTCACGCACGACCAGACCGAGGCGATGACCCTCGGCGACCGCGTCGTCGTGATGCGCGGCGGGGTCGTCCAGCAGGTCGGCTCCCCCACGGAGCTGTACGAGCACCCGACCAACCTCTTCGTCGGCGGCTTCATCGGCAGCCCGTCGATGAACTTCCTCGCGGCGACGATCGAGGGCGGGCGTCTCGAGACCGGCCTGGGCTCCCTCACCGTCCCCGACCGCGTGCGTCGAGCCGTCGAGGAGTCCAGCGGCAAGGAGGTGATCATCGGCCTGCGCCCCGAGCACTTCGAGGACGCCTCGCTCGTCGGCGACAAGGAGGGCGCGAGGGTCACCGTGCCGGTCGACCTCGTCGAGTCGATGGGCTCGGACGTCTACGCCTACTTCACGGTGGAGGGCCGCCAGGCCAGCTCGGGCGACCTCGAGGACCTCGCCAGGGACGCCGGGCAGGACATGGTCGGCGAGGGCACGACGGTCACCTCGCGGCTCGACGCCGCGGCCCGGGTGCAGCCCGGCCAGCCGGCCGAGCTCTGGGTCGACACGGCGAAGATGCACGTCTTCGACGTCGGCACCGGCCGCAACCTCACGGCCGCCGTCGAGCAGCCCGCGTCGGCCTGAGCCTCAGCGCGGGGCGACGCCCGCCCGCACGAGTCCGTAGGTCACCGACTCCACGAGCGCCTGCCAGCTGGCCTCGAGGATGTTCGCGGCGACCCCGATGGTCGTCCACGACGTCGTGCCGTCCGAGGTCTCGATGAGCACGCGGGTCACGGCGTCGGTGCCGTGCGCGGCGTCGAGGATGCGCACCTTGTAGTCGATGAGCTCGAGCTCGCCGATCTCGGGGTAGGTCGTCGCCAGCGCGGTGCGCAGGGCGTGGTCGAGCGCGTTGACCGGGCCGTTGCCCTCGCCGGTCTCGACGTGCCGCTCCCCCGCCGCCCGCACCTTGACCGTGGCCTCGGACAGCGCGTCGCCCTCACCCCGGGCGTCAGTGATGACCCGCCAGGACTCGACCGCGAAGAAGGCCGGCAGGGTGCCGTCGATCTCGCGGCGCAGCAGCAGCTCGAAGCTGGCGTCGGCGGCGTCGAAGGTGTAGCCCCGCAGCTCCTTCTCCTTGACGGCGGCGAGCACCCGGCGCAAGGTCGCGGCATCGGACTCGTCGGCGGAGTCGAGGTCGAACCCGAGCTCGCGCGACTTCAGCTCGATGGAGGCCCGGCCGGCCATGTCGGAGACGAGCATCCGCATGTCGTTGCCGACGTGCTTGGGGTCGAGGTGCTGGTAGAGGTCGGGGTCGACCTTGATGGCGCTCGCGTGCAGGCCGGCTTTGTGCGCGAACGCGCTCGAGCCGACGTACGGCTGGCGCGAGTACGCCGGCACGTTGGTGACCTCGGCGATGGCGTGGGCGATGCGGGTGGCGTCCTGGAGGCGGTGCGGGTCGAGCAGCTCGCGGCCCTGCTTGAGCTGGAGGTTGGCGACGACGGTGAGCAGGTCGGCGTTGCCGGTGCGCTCCCCGTACCCGTTGATCGTGCCCTGGACGTGGGTGGCGCCGGCCTCGACGGCGGCCATCGAGTTGGCCACCGCGCAGCCGGTGTCGTTGTGGCAGTGGATGCCGACGCGCGCCCCGGTGGAGGCCACGACGTCCGCGACGACGGCCCCGACCTCGCCCGGCAGCAGCCCGCCGTTGGTGTCGCAGAGGGCGACGACCTCGGCCCCGGACTCGACGGCGGCGCGCACGGCCTCGAGGGCGTAGGCACGGTCGGTGCGGTAGCCGTCGAAGAAGTGCTCGGCGTCGAGGAAGACCCGTCGCCCCTCGGCGGTGAGGAAGGAGACGGTGTCGCGGATCATCTCGAGGTTCTCGGCGAGGGTCGTCCGCAGGGCCCGCTCGACGTGGCCGGTGTGCGACTTCGCGACGAGCGTGACGACCTGGGCCCGGCTGTCGAGGAGGGCGCGCACGAGCGGGTCGGTCTCGGCCTTCCCCCCGGCGCGGCGGGTGGCCCCGAAGGCCGCGAGCGTGGCGTTGCGCAGCCGCAGGTCGGCGGCGGCCCGCGCGAAGAACTCGGTGTCCTTGGGGTTGGCACCCGGCCAGCCGCCCTCGATGTAGCCGACGCCGAGGTCGTCGAGGTGCGACGCGATGGCCAGCTTGTCGGCCACGGAGAGGTTGAGCCCCTCCTGCTGCGCGCCGTCGCGCAGGGTCGTGTCGTACACGTGCAGGTCGGTCATCGGATCCATCCGCGGCTCGTGCCGGTCTCCCGGCGCCCGTGCCCCGGCCCGGGTGGGCCGGGGCGTCGACGCGTGCTGCTCGGTGCCCATCATCGTCCAGCCTGCGCCCGGGTGCCCGAGGGGGTGGGCGGGGACCCGGTCCGCCTCACGGGACGTCCCCCCTCCGGGCGACGTCCCGTCAAACGAAAAGACCCCCCGGGTGCGGGAGGTCTGCGCGACGAGCTGGGAGCTCGTCGCGCTACACGATGATGATCGCGGTGGTGGCCGCGTCACGGAACGTCACGTGCCGACCCTCCCACGGGCCGCGGGCGCCCGTCACCCACCGTCCACATCGTGGCGGTGACGGGACGCCGGTGCGGTCAGGCCGACGCGGGCGCGGAGACCGCGCTCTCCCACCACGGGTCGAGACCCGGCGGGTCGGCGACGTCGACGCGGTCCCCGACGCGCGGGACGACGACGGGCACACCCTCGGTGGCGGCCGCGACGAGCAGCCGCTCGACCGGCTCGGCCCAGGGGTGCGGGGCCAGGACGAAGGTGCACCAGTGGATCGGCAGGAGCAGCCCGCCCCGCAGCTCGGCGGTCGCCCGGACCGCCTCCTCCGGGTCGAGGTGGATGTCGCGCCACGCCGGGTCGTACGCGCCGACCGCCATGAGCGAGACGTCGAACGGACCGTGCTCGGCCCCGATGCCCGCGTAGCCGTCGAAGTAGCCGGTGTCGCCGCTGAAGAAGACCCGGCCGCCCTCGCCGGCCAGCACCCACGAGGCCCAGAGCGTGCCGTCGCGGCGCAGGCCGCGGCCCGAGAAGTGCTGGGACTCCACCGCCGTCACCCGTACCCCACCGACGTCGTGCCCTTCGCCCCAGTCGCACTCGACGACCCGGGACCCGGGCACGCCCCAGACGTCGAGGTGCGCCCCGATGCCGAGCGGCACGAGGAAGACGGCGTCCGTGCCGGTCGCGAGCGCCCGGACGGTGTCCATGTCGAGGTGGTCGTAGTGGTCGTGCGAGATGACCACGGCGTCGATCCGCCCGAGGCGCTCGAGCGGGACGGGGGTGGCGTGCAGGCGCCGCGGCCCGACGTGCTGGCTCGGCGAGCAGCGCTCGCTCCACACGGGGTCGAGCAGCAGCCGGATGCCGTCGAGCTCGACGAGGGCGCTGGCGTGCCCGAACCACGTGACGTGCAGGCCCGACTCCGCGGGCTCGCGGTGCGCGCTGACGACGGGGATGGGGCCGGCGGGCCGGCGGGTCTCGGCGTTGGCGCGGTAGCGCTCGAGCACGTCGCGCTGGCTCGTGGGCATCGAGGCGGTGCCGCGGCGGCGGTTGTGGAAGGCCCCGGCGCGGTAGTGCGGCGAGCGGCGCATCCGCTCGAGGCGCACCCCGTCGGGCCGGGCGCCCATCGCGGCACCCACCCCGCGTCCGGCGGCGGCCAGGGCCCCGAGGGCGCTGGCTGCTCCGGCGGCCACGGCCAGTCTGTTGAGTCGGCTCACCCGGCCATTGTCACCCCGCGACCCCGGAACCGACGGTCGCGTCCACCCGGTCGAGACAGAACCGGGTGATCGCGGCGCGGTCCTCGGCGAGCGCCGCGAGCTCCGGGGAGGGCGGCGCGCCGAGGTGCTCCCAGGGCAGGCTGGAGAGCCCCGTGAGCAGCAGGTGGTGCAGGGCGTGCCCGCGGGCGACCACCTCCCGGGGGATGTCGCAGCCCTCGTCGCGCAGCCCGGCGACGTACGCGTCGAGGTGCACGGCGTCGCGCGCGGCGAGGTCGCCGGCCCGGGCCCGACCGATCTGCACGTCGCCCACGAGCAGCTGGCCGAGGTCGGCGCCGGCCGGCATCGGCATCCAGTAGCCGTAGTCGATGAGCACGAAGCCGTCCACGCCCTCGACCGCCAGGAGGTTGTTCGGGCAGGCGTCGCCGTGCGCCGGGAGGTGCGGCAGGGTGAGCGCCTCCTCGACCAGGTCCTCGGCCCGCCCGGCGGCGTCGAGCAGGCGCAGCCGCAGGTCGGCGTCGAAGGCGCCCGCGACGAGCGGGTGGTGCCAGACGCCCTCGTCCCGCAGCATCGGGACGACCTGGTGGGCCAGCCGCCCGGTGAGGTAGTCGCGCAGCGTCCAGTCCAGCCCACCGACGCCGGCGAGCGGGGCCACGGCGGAGCTGCCGGACAGCCGCCCCAGGAGCCGCGCGGCCCGCACGTGGCGGGCGGCGTCCCAGGGCACCTCGAGGACGTCGAGCTCCTCGAGCCAGACGGCGCAGGTGAGGTCGTCGACGTCCGCGACGGCCACCGCGGCTGGCATCGTCAGCCCGTCGGGGAGACGGTCGCCGAGGTCGGACCGGTACGCGAGCGGCTCGGTGCGCCAGGGCACGGAGGCGGCGGCCATCGGGCGGATCTCCTCCGGCAGGAACGCGAAGTGCGGCGAGCGCTCCCACGCCTGGACGACCTTGACGAAGAGCCGGAACGGACGCTCGCCCTCCGGGGTCGACAGCCGCCCGCGGACGCGGTGACGGGACAGCGTCGTGATGCTCTCGAGGTCGTAGGGGAACTCGGTGACCTCGACCTCGGCGACCTCGACCGGGCCCTCCACCCCGAGGTGGACGGCGAGCATCCGGGCCAGGGTCGCGCCGTCGACGGCCGCCGGGCCGAGGCTGGACAGGTCGCCCATGACGACCCCCGATCAGGAAGGTGGCTGGTCCATCACCCAGAAGGTAAAGTTGCTTTATGACCTCTGTCAAGGGTCCGATGCCCGAGGCTCTCGCCACCCTGTTCGCCCGGATCCGCACGGACCTGTCGCCGACCCTCGTCGACGACCTGCGGTTCTCGCACGTCCGCGTGCTCCTCGGGATCCCCGACGAGGGCGCGAGCGTCACCGACGTCGCGGCACGGGTCGGCATGACCAAGCAGGGCTGCGGGCAGTTCGTGACCCGCCTCTCCGAGACGGGTCACGTGACGACGGCCGCCGCACCGCACGACGGCCGCCTACGGCTGGTGCGGCGCACGCCGGAGGGCGACCGGTTCCTGCGCGGCGTGCTCGACGGCGTGACGGCCCTCGAGGAGCGGTTCGCCGCCGAGGTCGGGCCGCGCCGCTACGCCACCTTCCGCCGGGTGCTCGAGGAGCTCGGGCAGGCCGGGGAGGCCGGCGACCGGCCCTAGCGGACGGTCGCGCGCTCGCGCGCCGCCTCGACGAGGGCCTCGAAGAGCGCCGCCCCCTCCGCCTCCTCGGCGTGCCACTGGACCGCGACGCGGAAGCGGGCCGAGCGGTCCTCCATCGCCTCGAGCGTGCCGTCCTCGTGCCACGCGGCCGGCTCCCACGCCGTGCCGTCGAGCGAGCCCGGGACGACGGCCTGGTGGTGGTAGGTCGGCACGTCGAGGGCGTCGTCGCCGACCACGCCAGCGAGCCGGCTGCCCGCCACCGGCTCGACGTGGTGCGAGGAGTAGACGCCGGGGCGCGGCGAGTGCGCCTCGTGCCCCACGCGGTCGGGGACGTGCTGCTCGAGCACTCCCCCGGCCGCCACCGCCATCACCTGCATGCCGCGGCAGATGCCGAGCACCGGCACGTCGAGCTCCTCTGCGGCCCGGACGAGCGCGGACTCCCACGCGTCGCGGTCGGGACGCGCGTCCTGCGAGCTGGGGTGCGCCGCAGCGCCGTAGAGACCGGCCTGGACGTCGGCCCCGCCCGCGACGACGAGCCCGTCGACCCGGCCCAGCACCTCGCGGGCCATCGCCTCGTCGACGTCCGGCCGCGGCGGCAGGACGACGGCCACGCCACCGGCCGCCTCGACCTGCGCCACGTACCGGTACGGCAGCACCGCGCTGCGCTGGGCGACCCACGGCGCCCGGTCGACCTCCTCGACGTAGCAGGTGATGCCGATGACCGGCCGCGGCGTCATCGCCGGCTCACAGCGGCGTGACGTAGGCGCCCGAGATGCCGCCGTCGACGAGGAAGGTCGAGGCGGTCATGAAGCTCGACTCGTCGGAGGCGAGGAAGAGCACCGCGTTGGCCATCTCCTCGGGCTCGCCGAAGCGCCCCATCGGGACGTGGACGAGCCGGCGCGCGGCCCGCTCGGCGTCCTTGGCGAAGAGCTCCTTGAGCAGCGGCGTATTGACCGGGCCCGGGCACAGCGCGTTGACCCGGACGCCCTGCCGGGCGAACTGGACGCCGAGCTCCCGGGTCATCGACAGCACGCCGCCCTTGGACGCCGAGTACGAGATCTGCGAGGTCGCGGCGCCCATGACCGCGACGAAGCTCGCGGTGTTGATGATCGACCCGCCGCCCTGCTCGAGCATCATCGGGATGACGGCCTTGCAGCAGAGGTAGACCGAGGTGAGGTTCACCTCCTGCACGCGGCGCCAGGCGTCGAGGTCGGTGTCGAGGATCGAGTCGTCGTCGGGCGGGCTGATGCCCGCGTTGTTGAACGCGATGTCGACCCGGCCGTGCTTCTCCTTCGCGGTGGCGAAGAGCCGGTCGACGTCCTCCTTCGACGCGACGTCGCAGTGCACGTAGGTGCCGCCGAGCTCCTCGGCGAGCGCCTCACCCGCCTCGTCCGCGAGGTCGGCGACGACGACGGTCGCGCCCTCCTCCGCGAAGCGCCGGACGGTTGCGAGGCCGATGCCCGAGCAGCCGCCCGTGACGACGGCGACCTTGCCGGCGAGCCTGCCTGCCATGTTTCTCTCCTGGGGGTGTGGGTGGGGTGGGGGTCAGTCGTCGGTCGAGATGAAGACGTTCTTCACCTCGGTGAACGCGTCGAGCGCGTCCGGGCCGAGCTCGCGGCCGAGGCCGCTGGCCTTGAAGCCGCCGAAGGGGGTGGAGTAGCGCACCGAGGAGTGGCTGTTGACCGAGAGGTTGCCGGCCTCGACGCCGCGCGAGACGCGCAGGGCGCGGCCGACGTCACGGGTCCAGATCGAGCCGGAGAGCCCGTACGCGCTGTCGTTGGCCTTGGCGACGGCGTCGGCCTCGTCCTCGAAGGGCAGGACGGCGACGACCGGCCCGAAGACCTCCTCCTGCCAGATCCGGTCGGAGGTGCTCCCCGGGAGCACGACGGTCGGCGGGTACCACCAGCCGGCGCCCTCGGGCGCGGTGCCGCGGAAGGCGACGTCGACCGCGTCGTGACCGTCGGTGCCGTCGACGTAGCCGCGGACGGTCTCGCGCTGGCGGGCGCTCACGAGCGGGCCCATCTGCGTGGCCTCGTCGCCCGGGTCGCCGACGACGACGTCGCGCAGGGCGCCCTCGAACCGCTCCATGAACGCGTCGTAGACGCTGCGCTGCACGAGGATCCGGGTGCGGGCGCAGCAGTCCTGGCCGGCGTTGTCGAGGAAGCTCATCGGCGCCGCGGCGGCCGCCTTGTCGAGGTCCGCGTCGGCGAAGACGATGTTCGCCGACTTGCCGCCGAGCTCGAGGGTGACCCGCTTGAGGTGCTCGGCGGCGCCGCGCATGATGCCCTGGCCGACCGCGGTGGAGCCGGTGAAGGCGATCTTGCGGACGTCGGGATGGGTGACGAAGCGCTCGCCGACCACCCGGCCCACGCCCGGCAGGATCGACAGGACGCCCTCGGGGATGCCTGCCTCGAGGGCCAGCTCGCCGATCCGCATCGCGGTCATCGGCGTCAGCTCGGCGGGCTTGAGCACGACGGTGTTGCCGGCGGCCAGAGCCGGCGCCATCGCCCAGCCCATGATCGGCATCGGGAAGTTCCAGGGGACGATGACGCCGACGACGCCCAGCGGCTCCTTGAACGTGACGTCGAGACCGCCGGCCACGGGGATCTGCTTCCCGAACAGGCGCTCGGGTGCCGCCGAGTAGTAGCGCAGCACGTTGACGACGTTGCCCGCCTCCCACCGCGCGTTGCCGATGGTGTGGCCGGCGTTGCGCACCTCGAGCCGGGCCAGCTCCTCGGTGTGCTCCTCGACCAGGTCGGCGAACCGGCGCAGGAGCATCCCGCGGTCGGCGGGGCTGACGGCGCGCCAGGCCGGGCCGACCTCGACCGCGCGGGCGACCGCGGCGTCGGTCTCCTCGACGCCGGCGAGGTCGACCGTCGTGACGACCTCCTCGGTCGCCGGGTCGATGACGTCGTGCGTGGTGGTGCTCATCGGTGTGTCCTCACAGCCTCTCGAATCCTCGGACCCGCTCCCAGTCGGTGACCGCCGCAGTGAACGCGGTGATCTCGACGTCGGCGGCGTTGACGTAGTGGTCGACGACCTCGTCGCCGAACGCGGCCCGGGCGACCTCGCTGGCGGCCAGGAGGTCGCGGGCCTCGCGCAGGGTCGTCGGGACGTGCTCGTAGTCGCCCTTGTAGGCGTTGCCCTCGCAGACCGGTGGCAGCTCGAGGCCCTCACGGATGCCGTGCAGCCCGCCGGCCATCATCGCGGCAACCGCGAGGTAGGGGTTGACGTCTCCCCCGGGGACGCGGTTCTCGACCCGCAGCCCGGCACCGTGCCCGACGACGCGGAGGGCGCAGGTGCGGTTGTCGGTGCCCCAGGCGACGGCCGTGGGCGCGAAGGACCCCGCCGCGAAGCGCTTGTAGGAGTTGATGTTCGGCGCGTAGAAGTACGTCAGCTCACGCATCGTGGCCAGCAGCCCGGCGAGGAACTGGTCGAACAGCTCGGAGCGGCCGCCGTCGCGGTCCTCGTCGGCGAAGACGACCTCGCCGTCGGTGCCGCGCAGCGACAGGTGGATGTGGCAGGAGTTGCCCTCCCGCTCGTCGAACTTGGCCATGAAGGTCAGCGACTGGCCGTGGCGGGCGGCGATCTCCTTGGCCCCGGTCTTGTAGACCGTGTGGTTGTCGCAGGTGCGCAGGACGTCGTCGAAGAGGAACCCGATCTCGTGCTGTCCGAAGTTGCACTCGCCCTTGGCGGACTCGACGGTCATGCCGGCGCGGTACATCTCGTTGCGGATGTCGCGCAGCACCGGCTCGACCTTGCTGCCCCCGAGGATCGAGTAGTCGACGTTGTAGCGGTTGGCCCCGGTGAGCCCGTGGTAGCGGCGGTCCCAGGCCTGCTCGTAGGTCTCGTCGAAGAGGATGAACTCGAGCTCGGTGCCGGCGAACGCGCCCCAGCCGCCCTCCGCGGCCACCGCGACCTGCTTCTTGAGGATGCTGCGCGGGGACTGCACGACCTCGCCCGACCCGTCGAGCCAGGTGAGGTCGCTCTGGATGGTGACCGAGCCCGGGAAGCCCGGGGTGCGGCGCAGCGTCGAGAGGTCCATCTCGAAGAACATGTCGCCGTAGCCGCGCTCCCACGAGGAGATGGCGTAGCCGTCGACGGTGTTCATGTCGACGTCGACGGCGAGGAGGTAGTTGCAGCCCTCGGTGCCCGCCTCGAGGACGTGCTCGAGGAAGAAGGCGCCGTGGATCCGCTTGCCCTGCAGCCTCCCCTGCATGTCGGTGAACGCGACGATCACGGTGTCGACCGTGCCGTCGGCCACGTCGGCACGCAGCTGCTCGAGCGTGAGCTGTGGCGGTCCCCCGCGGTGGATCGAGCTCGTCATGGTGCTCCTCCAGTCATCCGATGAGCCCGCGCAGGAGCGCGGACGTGGCGTCGCAGTGCTCTTCCATGGCGGTCCGTGCGTCCTCTGCCGCCCCCGACAGGATGGCACCCACGATCGCCTCGTGCTGGTCGTGCGAGTGCTGGATGTTCTTGCGCAGCACCGGGATCACCGAGAGGAGCTCTCCCAGGGCCGCCTGCGCCCGGGTGACCGCCTCGATGAGCATGGGCGACCCCGACACCGTCGCCACCGCGAGGTGGAGACGGCTGTCGGCGAGCCGGTGGGCACCCGGGTCCACGGCCTCCCGGGTCTCGCGCAGGCTGGTGGCCAGCCAGGAGCGCTGGTCCCCCGAGAGCTCGCGGGTGGCCGCGAGCCAGGCCGCCCCCGGCTCGACGACCCGCCGGAAGTCGAGGGCGTCGAGGAGCGTCGCGCCCCGTCGCACGCCCGGGCCGCCGGACCCCGGTGCCGGCGCCGCGTACGTGACGACCGTGCCGCCGCCACGCCCCCGGCGGGTCGTGACGAGCCCGGCGTCGCGCAGCGCGGCGATCGCGTCACGCAGCGTGTTGCGGGCCACCCCCATCTGCTCGGCGAGCTCACGCTCCGGGGGCAGCTGGTCGCCGTCGACGAGCACCCCGAGGCGGATCGCCGTCGCGAGCTGCTCGACCGTCGTCTCGAAGGGGTTGCCGACGGAGTGCCGGAGGATGACCGACGGCAGGCTCGTGGCGCCGGCGGGGTGCGTCATCGCCGTCCTCCTCCTGCCGCGGGCCGTCGCGGCCGGGCCCGTCGGGACCGGCCGGGAACAATGGTCCTCTTCTGGACCAAAGGTGTCGACGAGTGTGTCATGACCGGCGCACCCTCTCGCCCGAGGGGTCGAAGGGCGGACGGCGTGACACCCGGACGGGCACCCGCTCGCCGGCGAGGTCGACCTCCCAGGTCCCCGCGTCGCACCAGGCCGGGGTGGCCGTCCCGGAGCGCCGGTCGCCCACGAGCGCCAGCCCGACGCAGGACCCGACGCTCGCACCCCCCGCCGCGCTCGTGACCTGCCCGACCGGCTCGCCGTCGCGCAGGACGAGCTCACCGCCCCACAGCCACGCGCGGGGGTCCGCGACGACGAGCGAGACCACCCGCCGCGCCGGCCCCTCGCTGCGCCGGGCCTCGACGGCGGCGCGCCCGAGGAAGTCCGCGGGTCCGGACAGGGCGCAGGCGAAGAGCAGCCCGGCCTCGACCGGCGTGACCTCGGCGGTCAGCTCGCGACCGAAGGCCCGGTACCCCTTCTCGAGCCGCAGCGCCTCGATGGCGGAGTAGCCGGCCGGGACGACCCCGAGGTCCGCGCCCGCCGTGAACAGCTCGTCGTGGAGCACCCCGGCCTGCTCGGTCGGGACGTAGAGCTCCCAGCCGAGCTCGCCGACGTACGTGATGCGGGTCGCCCGGACGCGGCACCGCCCGAGGTCGAGGACCCGGGAGGTGCCGAACGGGTGCGCGGCGTCGTCGAGCGCGGCGGGCGTCAGCCGCGAGAGCAGCTCGCGCGAGCGCGGACCCATCACCCCGAGGACCGCGTAGGCGCTCGTGACGTCGACGACGGCCGGCGCGCCGACCCGGTGGCGACGGATCCAGCCCAGGTCTCGGCGGGTCGTGGCGGCGCTGGAGACGACGAGGAACTCCTGGGCGGCGGTGCGGGTGACGGTGACGTCGGCCTGGTAGCCGCCCGAGGTGTCGAGCATCCCGGTGTAGACCGCCCGGCCGACCGGCACGTCGACGTCGGCCGTGCACAGCCACTGCAGGGTGGCGAGCGCGTCCGTCCCCGTGACGAGGTACTTGCTGAACGAGGTCTGGTCGAAGACGGCGACGGCCGAGCGGGTGGCCCGCTGCTCGGCGTCGCACCAGTCCGCCCACGCGGGGCGCCCCCACGAGTACTCGAGCCGGGGCTCCTCCTCCACCGGGGCGAAGACCAGCGGGCGCTCCCAGCCGTTCCGGCTGCCGAGGACCGCACCCATCGCCAGGGTCCGCTCGTACAGCGGCGAGCAGCGTTGCGGCCGACCGGTCTCCATCTCCCGGTTCGGCCACGGCACGGCGTAGTGCAGCCCGAGCACCTCGGCCACCCGCGAGCGCAGCCAGGTCCGGTTCGCGGCCACCGCGGGGAAGCGCCGCACGTCCACGGCCCCGAGGTCAGTCGTCGGCTCCCCGTTCACGACCCACTCCGCGAGAGCCCTCCCGGCCCCACCGGCCGAGGCGATGCCGACCGAGTTGAAGCCTGCCGCGACGAAGAACCCGTCGCACTCGGGCGCCTCGCCGAGGAGGAACTGGTTGTCCGGGGTGAAGGACTCCGGGCCGTTGTAGAACTTGCGGATCCCGGTCTCGGCGAGCACGGGCAGGCGGTGGATGGCGCTGTCCATGAGCACCTCGAAGTGCTCCCAGTCCTCGTCGAGCAGCTGGAACTCGAACGGGTGCGGGATGTCCTCGGGCGCCACCCACGGCTTGGCCTCGGGCTCGAAGCCGCCGACGAGCAGCCCGCCGACCTCCTCCTTGACGTAGGTGTACCCGTCGGGGTCGCGCAGCACCGGGAGGTCGCGGTGGACGCCCTCGACCTGGTCGGTGACGACGTAGAAGTGCTCGGCGGAATGCAGCGGCACGTCGACCCCGGCCATCGCCCCGACGAGCGGCGCCCACTGCCCCGCGGCGTTGACGACGACCTCGCACTCGACCTCGCCGTGCTCGGTGACCACACCGGTCACCCGGCGCCGGTCGCCCTGCTCGACCAGGCGCAGCCCGGTGACCCGGACCCGCTCGGCCACCCGCACCCCGAGCGCGCGCGCCCCGCGGGCCAGGGCCTGGGTCAGGTCGGCGGGGTCGGCGCGGCCGTCACCCGGCAGCCAGATGGCGCCCTCGAGGTCGTCGGAGCGGATGAGCGGGTAGCGCTCCGCGGCCTGCGCCGGCGTGAGGAGCTCGCAGTCGAGGTCGTACGCCGTGGCGCTGGCCGCGGTCCGGCGCAGCTGGACCATCCGCTCGGGCGTGCGGGCCAGGGTCAGCCCGCCGCAGACGCGGTAGCCGGTGGCGAGTCCGGTCTCGGCCTCGAGCCGGGCGTAGAGCTCCGTGGACCACCGCACCAGCCGGGTCCCGGCCTCACTGGCGCGCAGCTGCCCGACGAGACCGGCCGCGTGCCACGTCGTGCCGCACGAGAGCGTCCCCTGCTCCAGCAGAAGCACGTCCGTCCACCCCAGGTGGGCGAGGTGGTAGGCCACCGACGCCCCGATCACCCCGCCGCCGACGACGACGACCCGCGCCCGCTCGGGCAGCACCGTGGCGGTCATCGGCGTGCCGCCGCCGCGAGCAGGCCCTCGAAGCGCGGACCCCGGGCCAGCTCGCCGGCCGGCTCGAGCTTGTCCATCGCCCAGCCCCGGAAGTCGAAGTCGATCTCGCTGGCCCCCTCCTGGATGATCCCCCACAGCGTCCACCCGTAGCGCGCGAGGAAGCCCCAGAGCTCGGCCCGCGCGGCGTCGGCGGGGTCGCGGCGGTCGTAGTAGGCGGCGCACAGCTCGGCGAGGGCGTCCGGTCCGAGCCGGGCCTCGGCGACGGCGTTGCCGAGCTCGAAGGACGGCTCGTTCATCCCCGAGTACTCGTAGTCGATGATCCGCAGGTCGCCGCCGTCGTCGAGGACGTTCGCGGCGAGCAGGTCGTTGTGGCACGGCACCAGCGCCTCCGGGGCGAGCGCGAGCACCTCCTCGGCACGCCGCGCGAACGGCTCGAGGTCGAGGTAGCCCTCGGGGAGCCGGAAGCCCCTGTCCTGCACCACCCCGAGGTAGCGACGCCGCAGCCGCGTCATGTCGAAGCGACCGACGAACCCCGGTCCAGCGTGCAGGCGGCGCAGGGCGGAGGCCAGGCGCGGCAGGTTGGCCGCGACGTCGGCGTCGCTCCACGTGCGCCCCGGCAGGAACGCAACGACGAGCACGCCCCGCCCCCCGAGGTAGTCGACGACGGGCGCGCCGACACCCCTGGCGGCGGCCGCGAGGGTGTTGACGAACTCGGCGTGCCGGTCGACCCCGAGCAGCCCGGTGTCCGGTGACGAGATCCGCACGACGACGTCGAGCCCGGAGTCGGTCCGGACGTGGACGTTGTGGTTCGTCAGGCCACCGGGCAGGGGCGTCACGCGACGCCCCTGCCCGGTGAGGACGGGGATGCCCTCGAGCACCTCGTCGAGACCGGTCACGGCAGGTGCCCGGTCAGGACAGCGGGTCGCCGGGCTTCCAGTCGTGCTCCTTGCCGCCGTGCGCCGACTTGCCGTGGTGCTCCAGGGCGATCTCGTCGGCGCCGCTCATCCCGGCCGGCAGGTCGACCGTCGTCTTCGGTCCGGTGAACCACTTCTTCGCCGACAGGTGCCACCCGACCCACAGCAGGAGCAGGGTGCCGCCGGTGAGGATCGGCGCGTAGTTGACGAACTTCCACTCGAAGGCGTCGTTGCCCGGCGTGCCGGCCGGCGTGAACGGCAGGACGAAGTACACGGACACGACCGCGATCTCGGCGACGGCGAGCGGGGCCATCCAGCGCCACTTGGAGCCGAGGTTCCAGCGGCCCTGGCGGAAGGAGTCGCCGGCCCTCCACCGCAGCCAGATCGGGATGGCGAAGGCCAGGTAGAGGCCGATGACGGCGACCGAGACCACGGCGTAGAACGCGGTCGGCACGATGATCGGCTCCTCTGCCGAGCCGATGTTCACCTCGACGAGTGCGGGGAGGGTGATGATCGCGGCGATGACCGAGGACACGAGCACGGCGTTCGCCGGCACCTTGCGGGCGTTGAGCTTCGCCCAGAGCGAGGCTCCGGGGACGGCGCCGTCACGGCTGAACGCGAAGAGCATGCGGCTCGTCGAGGTCATGCAGGCGGTCGTGCAGAAGAACTGGCCGATGCTCGCGATGAGCAGCACCGTGCCCGCCCACCCGGAGCTGAGGGCCTGGGTGAAGATGACGGCGACGCCGCCACCGCCGGCCGTCACGCCCTCGGGGTCCTGCACGGCGAAGAGGAAGGCGAGGAGCAGCACCCAGCCACCGATGGCCGAGTAGAAGATCGAGCGCCAGATGCCCTTGGCCGCGCCGTCGGCCGCGCCCTGGGTCTCCTCGGAGAGATGGGCCGACGCGTCATAGCCGGTGATCGTGTACTGGGTGAGCAGGAAGCCGAGCGGCAGGACGTAGAACCAGTACCCGAACCCGCTCGTGTCACCGTCGGCGAGACCACCGCTGTTGTTGACCCGCATCGAGAACACGTCCGCGACCGACATGTGCGAGTCGGGGAGGACGGCCAGGATGACGATGACCGCGGCCGCACCGGCGACGTGCCACCACACCGAGATGTTGTTGAGCATGGCGAGCAGGTGGCCGCCGAAGATGTTGACGAGCGCCGTGAGGACGAGGACGACGAGGAACATCCAGAACACGCGCTGGAGGCTGTAGCCGGCCGCCCACGACTCGCTCATCGTGCTGAAGGACAGGTCGAAGAAGGTCGCGGCGCCGTACGCGACGGAGGCGTCGACGGCGAGCAGCCCGATGAGGTTGAGCCAGCCGGTGTAGTAGCCGGCCTTGGCGCCGCCGAGCTTGGCCGCCCACCAGTAGATGCCGCCCGAGGTCGGGTACGCCGACACGAGCTCGGACATGCACAGGCCGATGACGAGGATGAAGGCCGAGATGATCGGCCATCCGATCGAGATGGCCACGGGGCCACCGTTGTTCCAGGCCTGCCCGAAGGTCGTGAAGCACCCGGCGAGGATGGAGATGATCGAGAAGGAGATCGCGAAGTTCGAGAAGCCGGACCAGCTGCGGTTCAGCTCCTGCTTGTAGCCGAGCTCGGCGAGGAGGGCCTCGTCGTCGGAGTGGTCGGTCGTCCGGGACGTGCTCACGTGCACCTCTTGGTGTCCAGAAGCGGACCATTGGTCCGGGGCGGATCGAGTGCTGCACAGACAACACCCGCGCGTCCCCGGCTGTCAATGGTTCCCAGGAGAACCATTTCGGTGGTGGACGGCTCCGCCCACCACCGAAACCGCAGGTGTCAGGCGAGCCGGGTCAGCCAGCCGTGCTCGTCCTCGGCCCGGCCGTACTGGACGTCGAGCAGCGCGGAGCGGATCGAGCGGGTGACCTCGCCGCCCTCCTCGCCCGCGGTGGACGGGGCGGACCCGCCCTCCCAGCGCAGCTCGCCGACCGGTGTCACGACGGCCGCTGTGCCGCAGGCGAACACCTCGGTGATGCTGCCGTCGCGCACGCCGTCCTTCCACTCCTCGATCTCGATGCGCCGCTCCTCGGGCTCGAGGCCGAGGCCCTTGGCGAGCTCGAGGATCGAGCTGCGGGTGACGCCCTCGAGGATGGTGCCGGTGAGCTCGGGGGTCAGCAGGCGCCCGTCGTCGGTGACGAGGAACAGGTTCATCCCGCCGAGCTCCTCGATGTACGTGTGCGTCGCGGAGTCGAGGAACACGGCCTGGTCGCAACCGTTCTCGATGCCCTCGAGCTGGCCCGCGAGCGACGAGGCGTAGTTGCCGCCGGTCTTCGCGGCACCCGTGCCACCGGCGCCCGCGCGGGCGTAGTGCTCGGAGATCCACAGCGTGACCGGCTTGAGGCCACGCGGGAAGTAGGCGCCGGCCGGCGAGGCGATGACCGAGTAGGTGACCTCGTTCGCCGGGCGCACCCCGAGGAAGGCCTCGGAGGCGTAGAGGAAGGGCCGCAGGTAGAGGCTGGTCTCCCCGGTCCCGGCCGCGGGCACCCACGCCTGGTCGATCTCGACGAGGGCCTTGAGCGAGGCGAGGAAGTCGTCGGTCGGCAGCTCGGGCAGGGCGAGGCGGCGGGCGCTGCGCTGCATCCGCTCGGCGTTGGCCTCGGGGCGGAAGGACCACACCGAGCCGTCCGCGTGCCGGTAGGCCTTGAGGCCCTCGAAGACCTCCTGGGCGTAGTGGAGGACCGCGGCGCTCGGCATGATCGTGATCGGGCCGTACGGGTGGATCCGGCCGTCGTGCCAGCCCTCGTCCCGGGTCCACGTGGCGCTGGCCATGTGGTCGGTGAAGTACACCCCGAACCCGGGGTTGGCGAGGATCTCGGCGCGTCGCTCGTCGCTCGCGGGGTCGGTCCGGCGCTGGACGTCGAAGGTCAGGCTCATGGGACGGGTCGGTCCTTCCTCGGGGGCGACGGTGCTCCGGACGAGGCTATCCCCTGGGGGCCGGTGGCACCGTCAGAGGCGGGCGGCGATCGCGTCGCCGACCGCGGTCGTCGAGCGCGGGGCACTCCCCCGCTCGGCGAGGTCGGCGGCCACCGCCTGCTCGACGCGGGCCGCGGCCTCGGGCAGCCCCACGTGCGCGAGGAGCATGGCGACCGAGAGGACCGTGGCCGTCGGGTCGGCCTTGCTCTGGCCGGCGATGTCCGGTGCCGAGCCGTGGACCGGCTCGAACATGCTCGGGAACCGGCCCTCGGGGTTGATGTTGCCGCTGGCCGCGAGGCCGATGCCCCCGGCGATGGCCGCCGCGATGTCGGTGATGATGTCGCCGAAGAGGTTGTCGGTGACGACGACGTCGAAGCGGCCGGGGTCGGTCGCGAGGAAGATCGTCGCGGCGTCGACGTGCTGGTAGGCGGTCTCGACCTCGGGGAACTCCGCGCCGACCTCCTCGACCGTGCGCCGCCACAGGTGGCCGGCGTGGGTGAGGACGTTGTGCTTGTGCACGAGGGTCAGGTGCTTGCGCGGGCGGGCCTGGGCCCGGGCGAACGCGTCGCGGACGACCCGCTCGACCCCGAAGCGGGTGTTGACGCTGACCTCGGTGGCGATCTCGTGGGGCGTGCCGACCCGCAGCGCACCCCCGTTGCCGGTGTACGGCCCCTCGGTGCCCTCGCGGACGACGACGAAGTCGATGCCGTCCGGTGCCACGCGCTCGACGGCCAGCGGGCTCTCGACCCCCGGGTAGAGCCTGGCCGGGCGCAGGTTGACGTAGTGCTCCAGCGCGAACCGCAGCGGGAGGAGCACCCCGCGCTCGAGCACGCCGCTCGGGACGGTCGGGTCGCCGATGGCGCCGAGGAGGATGGCGTCGTGGGCCTTCACCTCGTCGAGGACGGAGTCGGGCAGGGTCTCGCCGGTGGCGTGCCAGCGGCGGGCGCCGAGGTCGTACTCGGTCGTCGTGACCTTGGGCCCGTCCGTCCCGAGGGCGGCGTCGAGGACCTTCAGGCCCTCCGCGACCACCTCCGGACCGATGCCGTCGCCGCCGATGACGGCGAGGTCGAGGGAGGTCGGCGCGGGGCGGGTGGCGGCGTCGCTCATGGTGTCCACTGTAGGAAGTCGGTCCCGGGATGCGGACGGCCGTCCCAGCCCGTGGAAGGGCGGGGACGGCCGTGGGGCAGGAGGAACCGCTCGGGCCCACATGCAGAGCGTGGGACCCGGTCGGCGTCAGTCGTCGGAGTGTCCCTGGTCGCGCAGGTCCATCGACTCCTGCAGGGCCTGGCGGGCCATGTCGGCCTCGGTCGTCGTGCTCTCGTTCATCGTCGTCTCGCAATCCGCGGCACGGGGCCGCTCGCAGTGGGTGGGTCCGGAGCTCGAGCCGACGGTTCGGCCGGCGAGCGGTCAGCGACGTCGCGGGGTCTCCGCGGCGAGGGTGCTGACTACCTGACCTCGCCGCGGCCGGGAATGAGGAGTACCACGCGCCGCGTCATGCCTCGACGGTACGTGGACGTCCTAGTACCCGGCACCCGGCTTCCGCCATGTGGACGCTCAACCCGTGAGACCCGCATCACAGACCCCCCTCGACACCCGATTCCGTCGTGGACCCGTCCGCCGCCTCCGTGATCCGCAGGCCGGCGTCGCCCGCCCCGGCGTCGGCGACCGGGGTGGGCTCGGGGGCCTCCCCGGGAGGACCCCCATGGCCGGGCGGTCGCGCTCGACCTAGCGTCGACGTCATGACCTCGCGCCGACCCGTCCCCTGGCTCCTCGTGGCGGCCGTCCTCGGGTCGCTGCACGCCGCGGCCAGCCTGCACTGGGCCCTCGGCGGTGACCTCCTCGTGGGCACGGTCGGTGAGTGGGCGCGGTCCTGGCGCTCCGACTCCCCCGCGTCCGCCGGCCTCGCCTTGGGCGCCATCGGTCTCGGCAAGCTCGCCGCCGCGTGGGTGCCGTGGCTCGCCGCCCGCCGGGGCGGCCCGCGCCACGGGCTGCGGATGGCCGCCTGGCTCGGAGCGGGCGGACTCGTCCTCTACGGCCTGTCCTCGACCCTGGCCGGCGCGGTGTCGCTCACCGGCCTGCTCGGACCGCTCGACGACCCGGCCGCCACCGCCGGCCACGTCCTCCTCTGGGACCCGCTCTTCCTCGCGTGGGGCCTGGCGCTGGCCGCCGGCCTCTGGGCGGGACGCCGACGGCGGCCGTCCCCCGAGGGAGCCGGCCGCCGTCCGGGTGTGGTGGGCCTCAGCCGAGGTTGACGACCCGCACGGTGTCCGCGCCGATCTCGCGGCCGATGGCGGCGACGACGTCGTCCGGGATCTCCCGGTCGACGGTCAGGGCGACCATGGCGGTGCCGTCGGCGTCGTGCGGCGAGACCTGCATCGCCGCGATGTTGACGTCGGAGTCGCCGAGCAGGCGGCCGATGGAGCCGATGACGCCGGGCCGGTCCACGTAGGAGAAGAAGGCGAGGTGCTCGCTCAGCGGGACCTCGAGGTCGTAGCCGTGGACACCGGTGACCTTCTGGACGAGCTTCGGGCCGGTGAGGGTGCCCGCGACCGAGACGACCGTGCCGTCGGCGAGCGTGCCGCGCAGCGTCGTGACGTTGCGGTAGTCCTCGCTGCTGGCGTCGGTGACGAGCCGCGACTCCAACCCGCGCTCCTTGGCGAGGAGCGGCGCGTTGACGTACGTGACCGGGTCCTCGGTGATGTCGGTGAACAGGCCCTTGAGCGCCGAGAGCTCCCAGATGGAGACGTCGTGCGCCGTGATCTCGCCGCGCACCTCGACGTCGAGCTGGACGGGGACCGAGCCGGCGATGGCCGTGAACACCCGGCCGAGCTTCTCGACGAGGTCGATGCCCGGGCGGACCTCCTCGGCGACGGCGCCGCCGGAGACGTTGACGGCGTCGGGGACGAGGTCGCCACCGAGCGCGAGGCGGACCGACTTCGCCACCGCGACACCGGCCTTCTCCTGGGCCTCCTCCGTGGAGGCGCCGAGGTGCGGCGTGACGACGACGGACTCGAACGCGAAGAGCGGGCTGTCGGTGCACGGCTCGGTGGCGAAGACGTCGAGGCCGGCACCGGCGACGCGTCCGTCGGCGATGGCCTCGGCGAGCGCCTCCTCGTCGAGGACCCCACCGCGGGCCGCGTTGATGATCCGCACGGAGGGCTTGACCTTGGCCAGCGCCTCCTTGCCGATGAGGCCGATCGTCTCGGCGGTCTTCGGCAGGTGGATGGTGATGAAGTCGGACTGCGCGAGCAGCTCGTCGAGGGTGACGAGACGGGCGCCGAGCTGGCCGGCGCGCTGGACGGAGACGTAGGGGTCGTAGGCGAGGATCTCGACGCCGAAGCCCTTGAGCCGCTCGGCGACGAGCTGGCCGATCCGGCCGAAGCCGACGATGCCGACCTTCTTCTCGAGCAGCTCGACGCCGCCGTACTTGCTCCGGGCCCACTTGCCGCCCTTGAGGACCTCGTTGGCCGGCGCGATGTTGCGGGCGCAGGCGAGGAGCAGGCCGACCGCGAGCTCCGCGGCGGAGGTGATGTTGGAGGTCGGCGCGTTGACGACCATGACGCCGGCCTTGGTGGCGGCGTCGACGTCGACGTTGTCGAGACCGACGCCGGCGCGGGCGACGACCTTGAGGTTCTTCGCGGCGGCGATGGCCTCGGCGTCCACCTTGGTGGCGGAGCGGATGAGGATCGCGTCGACGTCGGCGATGGCCGGGAGCAGCTGCGAGCGGTCCGCGCCGTCGGTGTGGCGCACCTCGAAGTCGGGTCCGAGGGCGTCGATGGTCGCGGGTGAGAGCTCCTCGGCGATGAGGACGACGGGCTTGGTCACGTGAAAGGTCCCTTGCTTCCGTGTGGTGGTGGGGTCCGCCGATGCGGTGACTGCCGTCCGGCACGCCGCTGTGCCGGGGTCCCCATCGTAGGACCGAGCCAGCATGTGGACACCGGTGACCACGATGTGATCGTCGTCGCGCTCAGCCCCGGGGGTCGAGGGTGTCCACGCGGCGCCGCAGCCGGCGGGCCGCGAGCACGACGACGAGGACCAGTGCGGCGACGACGAGGAGCCACCACCACGGCACGCGCCCGAGCGCGGCGTCGACCACCGTGAGCCCGACGGTCGTGTAGAGCACCGCCCACAGGAGGGCCCCGAGCACGACGGCGGGCAGGAAGCGCCGCAGCGGCATCCGGAGCATCCCGGAGGAGGCGTTGATCGCGGTCTGCAGGCCGACCGTGAGGAACCCGAGCGTCACGGCCGGCGGCCCGACCCGGCGGACGAACCGCTCGGCGCGCACGACCGTGGGTCGCTCGAGGTTGTGGGCCCAGCGGCTGCGGGCTCCCCCGGCCCGCACGCCGCGCCCGACCCAGTAGGTGGCGGTGCCGCGGGCCGTCGCCCCGAGCCAGAACGTGACGAGGACGACCCAGAAGGGCCACCCGTCGACGAGCTCTCGCACCCGTCGAAAGTACAGAACACGCCGCGTGCGACGAGGCGCAGGCGGCGTGTTCTGGACGTTCGACGGGGTCAGCGGGCGGCGGAGCCCTCGACGTAGTCGCTGTCGCGGTCGGTGTCGACCCACGCCATCAGCTGGCGCAGCTCGCGGCCGGTGGCCTCGATGGAGTGCGCAGCACCCTTGGCCCGCAGCTCCGTGAACTCCGGGGCGCCGGCGTCCTGGTCGTCGATGAAGCGCTTCGCGAAGGCACCGTTCTTGATGTCCTCGAGGACGGCCTTCATGTTGTCCTTGACGTGCGGGTCGATGACGCGCGGCCCGGAGACGTAGTCGCCGTACTCGGCGGTGTCGGAGACCGACCAGCGCTGCTTGGCGATGCCGCCCTCGATCATCAGGTCGACGATGAGCTTGAGCTCGTGGAGGCACTCGAAGTACGCGACCTCGGGCTGGTAGCCGGCCTCGACGAGGGTCTCGAAGCCGTACATGACGAGCTGCGAGGCGCCGCCGCACAGCACGGCCTGCTCGCCGAAGAGGTCGGTCTCGGTCTCCTCGGTGAAGGTGGTGCGGATGCCGCCGGCGCGCAGGCCACCGATCGCCTTGGCGTAGCTCTTCGCGAGGTCCCAGGCGCTGCCCGAGGCGTCCTGCTCGACGGCGAGGAGCACGGGCACGCCGCGGCCGTCGACGAACTCGCGGCGCACGATGTGGCCGGGGCCCTTGGGGGCGACCATGAGCACGTCGGAGCCCTCGTGCGGCTGGATGTAGCCGAAGCGGATGTTGAAGCCGTGCCCGAACAGCAGCGCCGCGCCCTCGCGCAGGTTCGGCTCGATCTCGGCCGCGTAGAGCCCGCGCTGCACCTGGTCCGGCGTGAGGATGACGACGAGGTCGGCCTCCGCGACGGCGTCGGCGACCGAGAGGACGGTCAGCCCCTCGGCCTCGGCCTTCGCGCGGCTCTTCGAGCCCTCGGCGAGCCCGACGCGCACGTCGACGCCCGAGTCGCGCAGGTTGAGGGCGTGCGCGTGGCCCTGGCTGCCGTAGCCGATGACCGCGACCTTGCGGCCCTGGATCACCGACAGGTCGGCGTCGTCGTCGTAGTACATCTCGGCCATCGGAAAGGCCTCTCCTTCGTGCTCGGGTGGGGTGCTGGGGTTGGTGGGGACTCTAGGCGCTGGGCGCTCAGGCGGTCCGGAGCGCCCGGTCCGTGATCGAGCGGGGCCCGCGGCCGACGGCGACCATGCCGGACTGGACCAGCTCGCGGACACCGAAGGGCTCGAGGACCTCGAGCAGCGCGGTGAGCTTCTCGGAGGTGCCGGTGGCCTCGATGGTCAGCGACTCCGTCGCGACGTCGACGACCTTGGCGCGGAACATCTGCACCATCTCGAGGACCTGGCTGCGGGTGGCGGCGTCGGCCCGGACCTTGATGAGCATGACCTGGCGCTGGACGGCCGAGGCGGGCTCGAGCTCGACGACCTTGAGCACCTCGACGAGCTTGTTCAGCTGCTTGGTCACCTGCTCCAGCGGGAGGTCCTCGACGTCGACGACGACGGTCATCCGGGAGACCTCGGCGTGCTCGGTCTCCCCCACCGCGAGGCTGTCGATGTTGAACCCGCGCCGGGAGAACAGGGCCGCGATGCGGGCGAGGACGCCGGGCTTGTTCTCGACGAGGACGGACAGGGTGTGCTTGCTCATGGCGGTGCTCCTTCAGCGTCCGTCGTGGTCGGCGTCGGTGTCCTGCTCGAGCGCCTCGGACTCCTCGCGGTCCCACTGGGGCGCGGTGTCGCGGGCGACCTGGATGGCGTCGTTGCTCACGCCGGCGGGGACCATCGGCCAGACCATCGCGTCACGGTGGACGACGAAGTCCACGACGACCGGGCGGTCGGTGACGGCCATCGCCTGCCGGATCGTCTCGTCGACGTCCTCCGGTGTCTCGCAGCGCAGCCCGACGCAGCCGTAGGCGTCGGCGAGCTTGACGAAGTCGGGGACGCGGGAGCCGACCGACGTGTGCAGGTCGGTGTTCGAGTAGCGCTCGTTGTAGAAGAGCGTCTGCCACTGGCGGACCATCCCCAGCGAGCTGTTGTTGATGATCGCGACCTTGACCGGGATGTTGTTGATGACGCAGGTCGCGAGCTCCTGGTTGGTCATCTGGAAGCAGCCGTCGCCGTCGATGGCCCAGACGACGCGGTCCGGCTCGCCGACCTGGGCGCCCATCGCGGCCGGCACCGAGTAGCCCATGGTGCCGAGGCCCCCGGAGTTGAGCCAGGAATTGGGCCGCTCGTACTGCACGAACTGGGCCGCCCACATCTGGTGCTGGCCCACCCCGGCGACGTACACCGCCTCCGGGCCGGCGATGGCGCCGAGCCGCTCGATGACGAGCTGCGGTGAGAGCGAACCGTCCCCGGGCGAGGTGTACCCGACCGGGAAGGTCTCCTTCCACCCCGCGACCCGCTCCCGCCACTCGCGGTAGTCGCCACCGCGGCCGGCCTCGAGGTCGGCGTCGACGGCCTCGGCGAGGTCGGCGATGACCGCCTTGCAGTCGCCGACGATCGGCACGTCGGCCTTGCGGTTCTTGCTGATCTCGGCGGGGTCGATGTCGGCGTGGATGACCTTGGCCTCGGGGGCGAAGGTCGAGAGCTGGCCGGTGACCCGGTCGTCGAAGCGGGCGCCGAGGGTGATGAGCAGGTCGGCCTTCTGCAGGCCGGTGACCGCGGCGACCGACCCGTGCATCCCGGGCATGCCGAGGTGCAGCGGGTGGCTGTCGGGGAGCGCGCCCCGGGCCATGAGCGTCGTGACGACGGGGATCTGGGTCAGCTCGACGAAGTGCCGCAGCTCCTCGCTGGCCCGCGCGCGGATGACCCCGCCGCCGACGTAGAGGACCGGGCGCTCGGCGGCGGCGATGAGCCGGGCCGCCTCGCGGATCTGCTTGCCGTGCGGGCGGGTGACCGGGTGGTAGCCCGGCAGGGCGATCTTCGGCGGCCAGGAGAAGGTCGTCCGGGCCTGGAGCGCGTCCTTGGAGATGTCGACGAGGACGGGGCCCGGGCGGCCGGTGGAGGCGATGTGGAAGGCCTCGGCGATGACCCGTGGGATGTCGGCGGGGTCGGTGACGAGGTAGTTGTGCTTCGTGATCGGCATCGTGATGCCGCGGATGTCGGCCTCCTGGAAGGCATCCGTGCCGATGGCCGAGGAGGCGACCTGACCGGTGATGGCGACGATCGGCACCGAGTCCATGTACGCGTCGGCGAGCGGCGTCACGAGGTTCGTCGCGCCGGGGCCGGAGGTGGCCATGCAGACGCCGACCTTCCCGGTCGCCGCGGCGTACCCCTCGGCGGCGTGGCCGGCGCCCTGCTCGTGCCGGACGAGGATGTGCCGCACCTTGACCGAGTCCAGGAGCGGGTCGTAGGCCGGGAGGATCGCGCCGCCGGGGATGCCGAAGACGGTGTCGACCTCCATCGCCTCGAGGGAGAGCACGAGGCTCTGGGCCCCGGTGACCTCGACGGGGGTGCGGGCCCGGGCCTGCTGCGCGACCTGCGCAGGGCTGGGGGCGGGGTGCAGGGCTGCCGGGGTCGCCGGTCGGGTGTCGCTCACGTCGGGGTCACCGCTCTCTGGTCGCCGTGGGGGGCTGTGGGTCCGTGGTCCGCGCACAAAAAAACCCTCCAGTCCCGTGGCGGGACGGCGGAGGGAGCGCGCCTGGGTGCGTGGAGCTCAGGCGCGCTGCGGAAGTACGAGGACTCGGGCCACACGAGAACTGTCTCCTCCCCCCTCCGGCGTGTCAACTGTCGAGACGACCGGTCCCACGATCCGGGCACGTGGTGCTCGTCACCCCGAGCCGGCCGGCGCCCTGCCCTCGCGCCCACCGGCGTCCCGGCCCTACCGTTCGGAGCACCCGTCGGACCGGACCCGGAGGTGTCGTCGTGACCGTGCCCTGGCCGCCGCCTCGCGTGCTGGCCCTCGCCACCGGGCTGGTCGCCGTCGTCGGGGCCTTCGCCGCCGTGGTCGGGTCGCTCGCGGGGCCGGCCGCGGCGCTCGGCATCCTGCTCGGGGCGATCGGGGTGCTCTCGGCCGCGGTCACCGACCTCGGGACGGGTCCCCGGGTGCTCGTCGCCGGCCTGGCCACCGCGGCCTTCGGCCTCGGACACCTCGCCGCGGGACACCCGTTCGCGGCCGGGGTCGTCGTCGCGGTCGCGGCCCTGGCCCCGGCGCCCCTCACGGTCCGGGCCGCCCGGGTCGGCACCTTCCTGCCCGTGCTCGGGGCGCTGGGCAGCGGCCTGCCGCTCGGGGCGGCCGGGTCGACCGTGACGGCCTGGGTCGGGGTGGGCGCCCTGGCCGTCGTCGCCCTCGGCACCGTGCTGCCCGTCTCGGTGCCGCCGGAGCCGGTCCCGCGCGACGAGGCCCTGCGACACGCCATCGCCACGGCCCTGGTCGCCGGTGTCGGCACCGTCGTCGCCGCGAGCCTGCGGCTGGGTCACGGCTACTGGCTCGTCGTCGCCGTCGCCGTCGTCCTCGCGGCCTCCCGCGACCAGACGGGCGCCCAGGCCTCGCAGCGGGTCGTCGGGACGGTCGCCGGGGTGCTCGTCGGCGTCCTCGCGGTCGCCCTGCTGCCCACGGCCGTCAGCCTCGCCCTCGCCGGCGTCCTCACCGTGCTGGGCCTCGCGTGGACCGTGGCGCGCGAGACCCGGTTCGTCGCCGCGACGAGCAGCGCCACCGTCGTCCTCGTCGGCTCCGGCGGCCTGGTCGGCACCGGCGCGGGGCTGGCGATCGAACGCCTGCTCCTCACCGCCGCCGGCGCCGCGTGCGCCGCGGGGGCCGTCGCCGTGCTCCATCGCCGGGAGGTGTCCCCGTGACCACCGAGACCGTCGTCTTCGGCGTCGTCGTCCTCGTCCGCTTCCTCCTGCCGCTGGCCATCCCGAGGTGGCCGCTCCCGGCGATCCTCGCCTGCCTCGTCGTCGACGGCGTCGACCAGACCGTCTTCCAGACCTTCGGCTTCGACCCGCCGGGCTACCAGGGCTACGACAAGGCGATGGACGTCTACTACCTGGCGATCGCCTTCCTCGCGTCCATGCGGAACTGGACGCGCTCGGCGGCGGCCGACATCGCCCGCTTCCTGTTCCTCTACCGGATGGTCGGCGTCGTCGCCTTCGAGCTGACCCAGTGGCGGCCCCTGCTGCTCGTCTTCCCGAACACCTTCGAGTACTTCTTCATCGCCTACGAGCTGGTCCGCACCCGGTGGGACCCGCGCCGGTTCGACCGCCGCTGGTGGATCGTCGTCGCCGCCCTCGTCTGGGTGGTGGTCAAGCTCCCGCAGGAGTACTGGATCCACATCGCCCGGCTCGACCTCACCGACACCCTGGCCGACGTGCCCTGGTTCGCCCCGGCCCTCGTGGCGGCCCTGCTGGCCCTCGCGGCGGGGTACTGGTTCGCCGTGCGCCCGCGCCTCCTCCCGGTCGACCACGGCTGGCGCTGGTCCGCCGACCCGCTCCCCGAGGCGATGGACACCGCCGCCGAGCGTGACGCGTGGATGCTCGCCCACTACCGCGTGTGGTCGTGGCCGACCCTCGAGAAGGTGCTGCTCGTCGGGCTGCTCTGCGTCATCTACGGGCAGATCCTCCCCGGCCTCGACGCCTCACCGCTGGAGGTGCTGGCCTTCACCGGCACCTACGTGCTGCTCAACGCGGCCATCGGGCTGGCCCTCGTGCGCCGGGTGGGCAGCCGCGAGGGCGTCCCCGCCGCGTTCGGCCTGCGCCTCGGTCTCAACGTGGTCGCCGTGGTCGTCGCCCGGATGGTCCTCGGCTCGGGCGCGATCCCGTTGTGGGGCACCCTCTTCTTCCTCACCCTGCTCGCGCTGCTCGTCACCCTGCACGACCGGTGGGCGCCGGTGGCCGCAGTGCGCCGCGCGGAGGACGAGGCCGCGCCGGCTCCGTCCTGAGGAGCGATCGGATCGGGGCGTGGAGACCCTGGTGCGGCTACGGCGCCCGGGGCACGAACTGCGCCGTCTCGACCATCTCGGTGAGGCGGGCGATCGCGGACTGGGGAGTCCGGTCGTCGGCCGTGACGGTGAGCACGACCACCTCTCCGTCGACCTCGAGGACCCAGAGCCGGTCGAACTCCCCGTGTGCCTGCATGTAGCGGGTCCCGGCCGGGTCGCTCTCCCAGAGCGTGAAGTGCGGACACGCGGCGAAGTCGACGTCGTCCGGCACGGCGAGGTCGATGGAGAGCCCGTCGTGGCCGTCGACGCTCACGGCCACGGCCCTGCTCACCCGCGTCCGCCGCTGCAGCCCGAAGGACGCGACGACCTCCTCGACGCTCGAGCCTGCGGGCATCGGCTCCGGGTCGCCGCACGGGTCTCGCAGGACCTCCGAGATCGTCCAGTAGCCGACGCCACCGCCGGCCCCCGGCCGGGGATCGGCGATCACCCACCCGCCGATCGTCTCGAAGCCCCGGGGGACGTCGAGCACCGCCCAGGGGGCGTCGGGCCGCCCGTTGGCGGTCATCCCCATCCGGCCGCCGGGGAGGGAGTCGTCATTCGTCAGCGGGATGGGCGTCCAGTCCCTCGGGCCCGGCGCACCGGCGTCGCTGCTGCAGGCGACGAGCAGCGACCCGACCGCCGCGCACAGCGCGCTGACGAGGAGGCCTCGCGATGCAGGCCCGGAGGCTCCGGGGATCATCGCGACGGGATGAAGGAGGGCGCGGGCACGCCGTTGCCGGTGAGGTCGTCGCACCGGACGAACTGGGTGTCGACCCGCTGGAGCGGGCAGGTGTGCGCGGCGGACACGTGGCTGTCCATCGGCCCGGGGTCCTGGCGTGCCGAGGACGGCGCGGCACCGAGGCCGACGACCGCGAGCGCGACGCCGAGGCTCGCGCAGGTCCGTGCGAGGTGGGTGCGGGGGAAGGTGAATCGGGTCATGGCTGGTCTCCCTGGTCGTGCGGTCTGCGGGGCCGGCTCGGCGAGCCGTCGGCCACAGGTCTCGCACGTGCCGGTAGCGGACGGGTCGCCCCGCGGTATCGGCCCGGTATCGGCGCCGTTGACGCGGTATCGGGGAGGGAGCACATTGACGAGGTGCGCATCGCCGTGCTCGGCCCCCTGGAGATCGACGAGGGGCGGACCGCCGTGGCACCACGGGACGAAGTGGTGCTCGAGGCACTCTCCGCACGCCCCGGGGAGACCGTCCGGGCCGAGGCCCTCGCGGACGCGGTGTGGGGCGAGGCACCGCCGCCGTCGTGGCCCAAGGTCGTCCAGGGGTGCGTGTCCCGGCTGCGCAAGGTCCTGGGGCCCGGCGCGATCGTCACCGCCCGTGCCGGGTACCGCCTCGCCCTGCACCGCGACGACATCGACCACGTGGTCTTCGAGGACCTCCTGGTGCGCGCGGGCGCCCTGCTCGAGAACGGCGAGCCGGAACGGGCCCGCTTCACGAGCGGGCAGGCCCTGGCCCTCTGGCGCGGCGACCCCTTGGGCCGCCTGGGTGAGTGGGAGGCCGGCCGGGTCGAGGCCCAACGCCTGACCGAACGGCGCCGCGACGCGGAGGACGTCTACGTCGAGTCGGCCATCCGCGCCGGTCGGCACGCCGACGTCCTCGGCGAGCTCGTCCGCCTCGTCGCCCTCGAGCCGACCCGGGAGCACCGGTGGGGGCTGCTCGCCCGCGCCCAGTACCTGTCGGGTCGACAGACGGACGCCCTGGCGACCCTCCAGCGGGCACGGACCACCCTGGTCCGCGACTGGGGGCTCGACCCGGGTCCGGCCCTGGCCGAGCTCGAGCGGGCGATCCTCCGGCAGGATCCCTCGCTGCTCACCCCGGAACCACGGGAGGCAGCCGCCACCTGTCCCTACCTCGGGCTCGTGGCCTACGACGTCGACGACGCGTCCGCGTTCTTCGGCCGCGCCGCGGACGTGGCCGCCTGCCTCGCCCGCCTCGACGACGGGCGGGTGCTCGCCGTCGTGGGCCCGTCGGGGAGCGGCAAGTCCTCGCTCGTCAGGGCAGGAGTGGCGGCGGCGCTGATCCGCGACGGAGCGGACGTCCGGATCGTCACGCCGGGCGCCGAGCCCGGCGACGCCCTGTCACGGGCGTCCGCCGGGGTCGGGTCGGTCCTCGTCGTGGACCAGTGCGAGGAGGCGCTCGCCCTCGACGAGGCCTCCGCCGAGCGGGCCGAGTTCTTCGCCGGCCTGGTCGGCTTCGCCGCGACGGGCCGGCTCGTGATCTCGCTGCGCGCGGACCGGCTCGGCGAGCTCGCCGCCCACCCCGAGTTCGCCCGGCTCGTGGAGTCCGGCCTGTACCTTCTCGGGCCCATGGGTGCCGCCGACCTGCGGACGGCCATCGAGGGACCCGCCGCACAGGCCGGGCTCCGCCTGGAGGCCGGGCTCGTCGACCTGCTGGTCCGGGAGGCCCAGGGCGCGCCGGGCGCGCTCCCCCTGCTCTCCCACGTGCTGCGCCAGACCTGGCGGCGCCGGGAGGGTGACACGTTGACCGTCGCGGGGTACACCGCCACGGGTGGCGTGCGTGAGGCCGTGGCGCGGTCCGCCGAACGCCTGTACCGCGAGCTGGCCCCCGGCCAGCAGGGCATGCTCCACGACCTCATGGTCCGCCTGGTGTCCGCGGACGAGGCCGGCGAGCCGGTCCGCGTCCGGGTCGCCCGACGCTCCGTCGCCGTCGACGAGGAGCACTCCGCCGTGGTGGAACGTCTCGTCCTCGCGCGACTGCTGAGCACGGACGGGGACAGCGTCGAGATCGCCCACGAGTCCCTCGCGAACGCGTGGCCGCGGCTGCGCTCGTGGCTCGACGACGACGTGGAGGGGCTGCGGACCATGCGGCATCTCGCCGTCGCCGCCGAGAGCTGGGAGGGCCTCGGCCGCCCGGACAGCGAGCTCTACCGAGGGGGTCGACTGACCCGCGCTCTCGAGTGGCGGGAGCGCGCGCACCCCGCCCTGGCCCCCGCGGAGGAGGACTTCGTCGCCGCCTCGGTCGGCCTCGCCGACCAGGAGCACCGGGCCACGCAGGCCCAGGTGGAGCGCGAGCGACGCCTGAACCGGCGCCTCCGGATGGGCCTGGCGGCGGTCGGGGGCCTCCTCGCCGCCGCGCTCGTCGCCGGAGGCCTGGCCGTGACGGCCGGGCGGCGCGCCGACCGGGCGGCGTCCTCGGCCGAGCGTCAGGCGCTCGTCGCGGATGCCCGTCGACTCGGCGCGGAGGCACTGCGTTCCGATGCCATCGACCGCTCGCTGCTCCTCGCGGCGGCGGGTGTGTCCCTCGACGACTCCGTGGACACCCGCAACAACCTGCTGGCCACGCTCGACCGTGCCCCCGCACTCCTGGCCACGGCGAGGAGCGCCGGCCGCATCCTGCACGCGAGCGTCGACACCGCGAGCGACAGGGTCGCCGTGATGGCCGCGGACGGCGTCGGGCTCGAGCTCTACGACGCGGCGACGCTGCGCCGCCTCCCGCTCCGCGAGGAGCTGGTCGGCGGGTCGGTGGTGTCGCGGCCCGACGGACAGGGCTACGCGGTGACGATCGCCGGCGACCTCGTCGAGAGCCGGGGCGAACCTGCCGTCCTCCTCCTCGACCGTGACGGCACGCGCTCCCCGGTCCAGCTCGGGGGCATCCCGCCCGCCCACCACGTCCTCGACCTGGGGTTCCCGCGCCGGTGGTACCTCGGGTTCTCGCCGACGAGCCGGTGGTTCACGGCGTCCCTGGTCCCCCTCTCGGGTGTCGGCCCCACCCTCACCCCGGTGTGGGACCTGTCCTCACCCGGGCGGCCCGTGACGGTGCTGCGCCTCGGCGACGCCGGGAGCTCACCCGTCCTCAGCCCGGACGGGAGCACCCTCTACTCCAGTGAGTACGGCCCGCGTGACACCCCGGGCCGGGTCCTCGTCACGGACGTCGGGACCGGGCGGACACGCGACGTGCTGACACCGGAGGACCTCGACGTCCGACTGCTCGACGACGTCCTGGCCCAGAGCCCGGACGGCCGGACCCTCGCGGTGGGTGCCGGCGACGAGGCCGTCCTGCTCGACACGGCGACGTTGCGTCCGCGGGCCCACCTGAGCGCGCAGGGTGCCGTCCAGGGCCTGGCCTTCTCGCCCGACGGCACGCACGTCGCGGCGAGCGGAGACCGGCTGGTCGTCTGGGACCTCCGCGGCGAGGAACCGGTGGAGGTGCTCGCACAGCCCGGGGACGCCGACGACCCACGGTTCAGCCGCGACGGCCGCGTCCTCCACACCACGACCGTCGGCGGGCTGCTGCAGTCCTGGGACCTCACGGGCCGACGGCGGTTCCTCCGCAGCGAGCAGGGCGAGCGCCTCGACTGGCCGGGCTCCTGGGGTCGCTTCTCCCCGGACCGCACCCAGATCGCCTACGTGGCGGTCGGGCCACGGTTCAGGGTGCGCGACGTCGGGACGGGGCGGCTGCGTCCCGCGGTGGCTCCGGACGACATGGCGCAGGGGCCGTACAACGACATCGCCTGGCACCCCGACGGCAGGCTGCTCGGCGTGACCTCTGGCGACCCCCTCGTCACGACCTGGGACAGCGTCACCGGACGCCGGGTCGCCTCCCACCGGCTGGCACCGGCGCCGTCGACGGAGGCCGCCGCGGTCGCGCTCTTCACCACCGATGGTCGCCTCCTGCTCGTGGGATCGACCGAAGGGCGCCTTCACGTGCTCGATGCCAGGACCCTGCTGCCGACGCGGCCACCGATCCGGGTCCACGAGGGGGGCACCGCCGGCGCCGCACCGCGCGCCGTGGAGAGCTTCGCGCCCAGCGGGGACGGTCACACCGTGTACCTTCGCGACGCCATCGTCGACCACGTGGCCGGCACGACCCGTCCGATGCCCGACCTGGGGTACCCGGTCGTCGATGTCCAGCCCTCGCCCGACGGGAAGCGCCTGGTCGTCGGTGCCGGCCCGTCCGGCGTGGGCCTGCTCGACGTCGCGACCCTGCGGTGGATCTCGCGGCCGAGACCCGCGCAGGCCGGGCTGCTCGGGCTCGACACCGTGTGGAGCCGCGACGGTTCGCAGGTGGCCAGCGTCGTGGACGGACGCCTGAGCACCTGGGACGGCCGCACGGGGGACTACCTGGGAACGGTCGCCGTCCCGTCGGCGGGGAGTCCCGCCTTCTCCGACGACGGCAGCACCCTGCTCGTCGCCGGCGACGACGGCAGCGTGGTGGAGTGGGACCTCGACCCCGCGACGTGGACGGCGGCGGCCTGCCGCCTCGCAGGCCGGACTCTGAGCCGTCAGGAGTGGCAGACCTACGTGCCGGGGCGCGCGTACCGACCCGTGTGCTCCTCGTGAGGCCCGTCGTCGCGGGGCCTCCCGACGCTCAGATCTGGGCGTGGGCGAGCTGGCCGAGCATCTCGGGGGCACGCCGGTCCAGCCGCCGCCCGCCGAGCACGACCCCGGCCGTGAGCAGCCCGGCCCCGTAGGCGGCGCTGACGACGAGCACGACCCAGCGCCCCACCGGGCTCCCGGACGTCAGGATGGCCGCGACGGCCACCGGCAGGACGAGGACGAGGGGCCCGACGAACGAGATCGCGGCGGTGATGCAGCCCTGTGCCGCACCGCCGGAGGAGGCGGCGAACGGGTTGCCGCCGGTACGCGGCGCGGTGCCGGGCAGCACGGCCCCCACCCCCACGGCCAGGCCCAGCGAGGCGAGGAAGGCCGCCAGCGCGACGCTCGCCCACGGCAGGACGGAGGTGATGACCCCGAGCGCGACGGACGCGACGAAGGTGAGCACGACGACCGGCCCGAAGACCACCGTCGAGGCGAGGGCGCGCCCGAGCCGGTCCTCCCACCCGCGCAGCCCCGTACTGACGTGCATCCACCAGGCGGGGCCGTCGAAGGCGAGGTCGTTCATGAGGGTCAGCCCGGCGAAGACCGCGAGCGTGACGACGCCCGTGCCGGCGAGCCCGCCGGTGTCGGTGAGCACCGCCTGGACGACGAAGAAGACAGGCAGCACGGCGGTGCGCAGGGCGATGCCCACGAGCCGGCTGTCGCGGTACCAGGCCCGGATCCGCCGCGCGGCGACCGTGGCCGTCGGGCTGTGGCCGAGGAGCGCCGGCAGCAGCCGGGCCCGGCCGATGCGCTGGCCGCCGCCGCTGGTCATCGGCGAGGTCAGGGTGCGGGCCAGCTGCCGGACCCACACCTCCCAGAGCACGACGAGGAGGAGCACGGCGAGGACGAGGTGCAGGCCGGCCGTCGCCCAGCGCCCGGTGGCGACGTCGTAGGGCAGCCCCCACGCCCACCCGAGCGGTGTCCACGACGCGATCCGGGCCGAGGCGCCGGCGTCGAAGCTGCGCACGTCCATCCCCACGGCGCCGGTGGTCAGCACGAGGTTGAGCACGAGCGGCAGGAGCGTGACGAGCGAGACGACGGCCGCGCCGAGCACCCGCCCGCCGCGGCTGGTCATGACCCGCGCGAGGGCGCTGGTGAGGGCCCGCGAGGCGAGGATGGCGGTGAGCGAGCCGAGGACCGCGGCGGCCAGCGCCGCGGGCAGCGCGGCCGGGTGGGCGGCCCAGGCGATGACCTGGGCGAGCGAGAGGAGCGTGAGCATGGCCGCCGGGATGCCGGTGTACGCGGCGGCGAGCAGACCGCGGGCCAGCTCGCGGGCGCGCAGCGGCAGCACGGTGAAACGGGCGGGGTCGAGGACGTTGTCGACCCCGGTGGCCACGAGGCTCAGCACGACCCACATGAGCGTGAAGGTGGCGAAGAGCGGCACGGTGAGGGCGGTGAGCCGCAGCGGTCGGGCCGCGAGCAGGGCGATGGACGGGCCGAGCACCCCGACGACGCCGAGCGCCACGAGCCCCCCGACGATCGAGGAGGTGAGGTGCAGCGTGCTGCGGGCCATCGCGGTGCGCCACATCGTGAGGCGCAGGCGGACGATGAGGAGGGTCACGAGCGGCCGCCGGTCATCCGCCGAGCCAGGTGAGCCCGTCGTCGGCGAGCTCCCCCGCCCCGACGAGCTCGAGGAACCGCGCGTGCAGCGAGCCCCCCGCGGTGAGGCCCCCGACGGTGTCGTCGGCGAGCACGCGCCCACCGGCGACGACGGCGACCCGGTCGCACAGCCCCTCGACGAGCTCCATGACGTGGCTCGACATGACGACGGTGCCGCCGGTGGCGACGTACCGGCGCAGGATGGTGCGGATGGCCTGCCCCGACACGGGGTCGACGGCCTCGAACGGCTCGTCGAGGACGAGCAGCCGAGGTGCGTGGATGAGGGCCGCGGCGAGGCTGATCTTCTTGACCATCCCGGCGCTGTAGTCGGCGACCACGGTGTTCGCGTCGTCCGCGAGGTCGAGGACCGCCAGCAGCTCCTCGGCGCGGGCGCGGCTCTCCCCCACCGGCATCCGGCGCAGGTCACCCACGTAGTGCAGGAGCTCGCGGCCGGAGAGCTGCTCGAACAGGCGCAGCCCGTCGGGCGAGACCCCCATGACCGCCTTGGCCGCGGCGGGGTCGGCCCACACGTCGTGGCCGAGCACCCGGGCGGTGCCGCCGTCGGGACGGAGCAGACCGGTGGCCATCGAGAGCGTCGTCGTCTTGCCGGCGCCGTTGGGCCCGACGATGCCGAACAGCGAGCCGCGCGGCACGCTGAGCGAGAGCTCGTGGACGACCCGTCGGCCCCGGAACTCCTTGACCAGGCCGACGAGCTCGAGCGCCGGCCCCTCCCCCCGGACGTCGTCAGTCACACACGGCACCCGTGCTCGCGCTCTGCACGAGCTTGCGGTACTTCGCGAGGACCCCGCGGGTGTACTTGGGCTCGGGGTGGGTGACGCCCTCGGCGCGGCGCCGCCCCAGCTCCGCGTCGTCGACGAGGAGGTCGAGCGTGCCGGCCGCGACGTCGAGGCGGATGCGGTCGCCGTCCCGGACGAAGGCGATCGGCCCCTCGTCGACGGCCTCCGGGGCGACGTGCCCGACGCACAGGCCGGTGGTGCCCCCCGAGAAGCGGCCGTCGGTGAGGAGCAGGACGTCCTTGCCGAGGCCGGCGCCCTTGATCGCGCCGGTGACGGCGAGCATCTCGCGCATCCCCGGACCGCCCTTCGGGCCCTCGTACCGGATGACGACGACGTCGCCGGCGGCCAGCGTCCCGTCCTCGACGGAGTCCATGGCGGCCCGCTCGCCGTCGAAGACCCGTGCGGTCCCCTCGAAGACGTCGGAGTCGAAGCCGGCCGACTTCACGACCGCCCCCTCCGGCGCCAGCGACCCGGTGAGGATGGTGATGCCGCCCGTGCGGTGGATCGGCTCGGACATCGCCCGGACCACCTTGCCGTCGACGTCCGGCGGGGCGATGTCGGCGAGGTTCTCGGCCATCGTGCGGCCGGTGACGGTGAGGCAGTCGCCATGCAGCAGACCGGCATCGAGCAGGGCGCGCATGACGACGGGCACACCGCCGACGCGGTCGACGTCGGTCATCACGTAGGACCCGAAGGGCTTGACGTCGGCCAGGTGCGGCACCTTGGCACCGACCCGGCGGAAGTCCTCGAGGGTGAGGTCGACGTCGGCCTCGTGCGCGATGGCCAGGAGGTGCAGCACCGCGTTGGTCGAGCCGCCGAAGGCCATGACGACGGCGATGGCGTTCTCGAACGCCTCCTTGGTCATGATGTCGCGGGCGGTGATGCCGCGGCGCAGGAGCTCGACGACCGCCTCGCCGGACTTGCGGGCGAACCCGTCCCGGCGGCGGTCGGTGGCCGGCGGGGCGGCCGAGCCGGGGAGGGACATGCCCATCGCCTCGGCGACCGAGGCCATCGTGTTCGCCGTGTACATGCCACCGCAGGCGCCCTCGCCCGGGCAGATCGCGCGCTCGATCGCGTCGACGTCCTCCCGGCTCATCAGGCCGCGGGCGCACGCCCCGACCGCCTCGAAGGCGTCGATGATCGTCACCGTCTTCTCGGTGCCGTCGGACAGCTTGGCGATGCCGGGCAGGATCGACCCGGCGTAGAGGAAGACCGAGGACAGGTCGAGCCGGGCCGCGGCCATGAGCATCCCGGGCAGGGACTTGTCGCAGCCGGCGAGCAGCACCGAGCCGTCGAGGCGCTCGGCGTTCATCACCGTCTCGACCGAGTCGGCGATGACCTCGCGGCTCACGAGCGAGAAGTGCATCCCCTCGTGGCCCATCGAGATGCCGTCGGAGACCGAGATGGTGCCGAACTCCAGCGGGTAGCCGCCGCCGGCGTGGACACCGTCCTTGACCGCCTTGGCCAGCCGGTCGAGGGAGAGGTTGCAGGGCGTGATCTCGTTCCACGAGCTCGCGACGCCGATCTGCGGCTTGGCGAAGTCGTCGTCCCCGAGACCGACCGCGCGCAGCATCCCGCGGGCGGCGGTCTTCTCCAGGCCGTCGGTGACGTCGCGGCTGCGGGGCTTGATGTCGGGGGACGTCGTCATGGCCGCCATCCTAGGTTCGCGCGGCTCCCGCCGCCGGGGTGTCCCGACGACTGGCCCGGGTGTCGTCCGCCGTCGCGTCGGGTCGCCGCTCAGGTGCCCGCGGGGACGAGCCGCCAGTACCCGACCGAGAGCGACGTGGCCACGGTCATCCACACCGCGTAGGGCACGAGGACCCAGCCGGCCCAGGCGAGCGAGCCGCCCGCGACGAGGACGAGCACCCACGTGAGGAGCATCGCCACGGCGAGGGCCACCGCCGCGCGCCCGAGCTCGTGCGGGACGTAGAACTCGTGGGCCCAGGCGAGCGCCGCGACCACGGAGACCGCGAGGACGACGAGGAAGCGCACGGCGTCGCCGGTGGGGCGGGTCCAGGCGATCGCCACCCCGCTGACGACCAGGGCCAGGAAGTTGAGCGGCCAGGCCACCCCGAAGACCCACGGCGGCGGCTGCCAGGGCGGCTTCGGGAGGGCCTGGTACCAGCCGGCGTCGGTCGAGACCCACCGCCCGGACAGCACGGCGTACACCGCCACGACGACGAGCACCGCCGCGACGAGGACGACGCGCGGGCTCACGCGTCGGCCCGGGCCGGGACCGGGGCGGCGGCCGGCGCGCCGACCTTGCGCGGCCACCAGAACCGGTCGCCGAGCAGCACGCCGAGGGCCGGCACGAGGAGGGTGCGGACGACGAGGGTGTCGAGGAGGACACCGACGCAGATGATGACGCCCAGCTGGGCGAGGACGACGAGCGGCAGCACCCCGAGGACGGCGAACACGGCCGCGAGGAGGATGCCCGCGCTCGTGATGACGCCACCGGTCGCGGCGAGCGCGCGGAGCATCCCCTCACGGGGCCCGTGACCGCGCGACTCCTCGGCGGCCCGGGTCACGAGGAAGATGTTGTAGTCGACGCCGAGCGCGACGAGGAAGACGAAGGCCAGCAGCGGCACGCCCTCGTCGAGCCGCTCGAAGCCGAGCACCTGGGTGAAGAGGACCCAGCTGGCGCCGAGGCTCGCGAGGTAGGTGCCGACGACGGTGGCGACGAGCACGACCGGCGCGACGACGCTGCGCAGCAGGCCGCCGAGGGCCAGCACGACGAGCCCGAGGATGAGCGGCAGGATTAGGAGGCGGTCGCGGTTCGAGGCGTCCGCGGTGTCGATGGCCTCGGCCTCGGTCCCGCCGACGTGCGTCGCCGGGGTGTCGGCGAGCGCCTCGCGCAGGGCGACGACGTTGTCGCGGACCTCGTCCGAGCCGGGGGTGCCGGTGAGGACGGCGTCGACCTCGGTCACTCCCCCACCGCTCGCGACGACCCGCGCCGACTCCACGCCGTCGACCGCGGTGATCTTCTCGACGAGGGCCTTCCCGGCGGCCTCGTCACCCTCGGTCATCACGACGACGGGGTCGACCGAGCCCGCCGAGAACGACTCGGCGTAGCGCTGCGAGGCGGTGATCGACTCCGGGGTGTCGAGGAACTGGTCGGCGGTCGAGAGCCCTGCCCGGATCTGCGTGATGCCACCGGCGGCGGCCGCGAGGGCCAGCAGGACGACCGCCACGACGAGCACCGGACGGCGGGCCACGGCGTCACCGACCCGGCGCCAGGGCGAGCGGGCGTCGGCCAGGCCGGTCTCGCCGACGTGGGGCACCTTCGGCCAGAACACCCAGCGCCCGAAGACCACGAGCGCGGCGGGCAGCACGACGAGGGCGAACACGGCCGCGACGACGACACCGACGGCGCAGGCGAGCCCGAGCCCCCGGGTGGTCGGGAAGGCCGAGAGCAGGAGGGTCAGCAGGCCGAGGACGACGGTCGAGGCGCTCGAGACGACGGCCTCGGTCGTCCGGCGCAGGGCGTGGGCCATCGCGGCCCGGCGGTCCTCGGTGGTGCGCAGCTCGTCCCGGTACCGGGAGATGAGGAGGAGGGCGTAGTCGGTCCCGGCACCGAAGACGAGGACCGAGAGGATGCCGACGGTCGACTCGTCCCACGCGACGTCGACGAGCGCGAGGGTGCGGGTGGCGAGGACGGCGGCGAGCTGGTCGGCGATGCCGACGACGGTCAGCGGGACGAGCCAGAGCACGGGGCTGCGGTAGGTGATGACGAGCAGGAGCGCGACGACGCTCGCCGTCGCGAGGAGGAGGCGGGTGTTCGCGCCGTCGAAGACGCTGGCGAGGTCGGCCTGGATGGCGGCGGGGCCGGTGACCTGGGCGGTCAGCCCGTCCGGCAGGTCCTTCGCGGCGGCGGCCCGGATCTCGGCGACGGTGTCGGCCGTGCGGGTGGCGTCCCCGGACTCCACGGGGACGACGACGACGGCGGCCGTGCCGTCCTCGCTCTTCTGGGCGGGCATGCCGGTGGCGCCGGGAAGGGCCGCGGCGTTGCGCTCGATGGCGGCGTCGTCGTCGGCGGTCAGGGCGCCGTCGCGGGCGAACAGGACGACGGCCGCCGACCCCTCGTCCTCGGGCAGCTGCTGGCGCAGCTGGGCGGCGGCCAGGCTCTGCGACTCCACGGGCAGTGCGGTGAGGGTCCCGTCCGGCTTCTCGGCCTGGCCGACGACCCCGATCACCGCCCCGGCCCCGAGCAGGGCGGCCAGGGCGAGCAGCCCGGCGACCCAACGACGCGTGACGAGGTCGGCGATGCGTCCCACCGTGATCCTCCTTGGTAGAGTTGTGGTATCAGGTGATTCACCTGATTACTAAGTAGGTGAGCGATATTACGGACCAGCACCCGGACCACGCAAGTCGCGTCATGGCCGACGTCGTGCCCCAGTTCCAGAACTCCGCGACCCTCGACGCGCTCCAGGAGCTCGTCGACGTCGCGGCGCAGGTGCCGCACGAGGTGGCCCGCCGCGCCGGCCTGTCCACCTCCGAGCTGCACTCGCTGCGCCACCTGTTCGAGCACCCGATGGGGCCCGTCGAGCTGGCGCGCGTGCTCGGCGTCACCTCGGCCGCCTCGTCCGGCGTCGTCGACCGGCTCGCGTCGCGCGGCCACGTCGAGCGCCGCCCGCACGCCGAGGACCGCCGCCGCACCGAGGTCGTCATCACCGAGTCCGGCCGCCGCGAGGTCATCGGCCGGCTGGCCCCGATGTTCGCCGGCCTCGCCGCGGTCGACAGCGCCCTCTCCCCCGAGGAACGAGTCGTCGTCGAGCGCTTCCTGCGCGGCGCCACCGAAGCGATGAAGGCGTTGATGTGATGAGCAACCACCTCCCCGAGACGTTCTCACGCGTCGTCGACGTCGCCCTCGACCGCACGGTCGTCCCCGGCTTCACCGCTGTCGGCCTCGGCGTCCGGCGACGGCTGCCGGGCTGGCCGGCCGACCCCCGGCCCGGCGCCCTCGCCGGACGGCACGTGGCGGTCACCGGCGCCACCTCCGGGCTGGGCCGCCGCACCGCCCTCGACCTCGCCGCCCTCGGCGCGACGGTGCACCTCGTCGTCCGCGACACCGCCAAGGGCGAGACGGTGGCCGCCGAGCTCGACGCCGCCGTCGGCCGAGAGGGTGCCGGCCGCGTGTGGTGGTGCGACACCTCCGACCTCGACTCCGTCCGCACCTTCGCCGGTCGCTTCCTCGCCGCCGACCTGCCGCTGCGCGGGCTGGTGCACAACGCCGGGGCCCTGCCCGCCGAGCGCACCGAGTCGCCCCAGGGCCACGAGCTGACCCAGGCGCTGCACGTCCTCGGGCCGGTCCTCATGACCGAGCTGCTGCTCCCGGCGCTGGCGGCCGACGCCGGTCGGGTCGTCCTCGTCACCTCGGGCGGCATGTACACCCAGGCGCTGCCCGCCGACGACCCCGAGTACCGTCACGAGCGCTACAGCGGCTCGGTCGCCTACGCACGGAGCAAGCGCGGCCAGGTCGAGCTGCTCCCGGTGCTCACCGAGCGGTGGGCCCCGCGCGGCGTCACCGTCCACGCCACCCACCCCGGATGGGCCCGCACCCCCGGACTCGACGCCTCGCTGCCCGGGTTCTCGCGGGCGCTCCGCCCGGTCCTGCGCAGCGACGCGGCGGGCGCCGACACGACCGTGTGGGTCGTCGCGTCCGACCCGACGCCCGAGCCCGGCCGCTTCTGGCACGACCGCCGGCCCCGCCCGACGAGCGTGCTGCCCACCACCGCACCGGCGCTCGCCGACCGGGTGCGCTACTGGGCCTGGGTGGCCGCCGCCACCGGCCTCGAGCCCTGAGGCCCCGGCTCAGCCGTCGTCGCGGGCCACGTGGAAGCGCTCGAGGCTGGCGTCCCCGAGGTCGAGGTCGGACCATCGGCCGGCGTAGTGGAGGACGGCCAGGCCGCAGGTCGGGAAGCCCTGGGCCAGGGCGTGGTGACCCTCGGTGCTGCCCTCGCCGTCGGCGAGCAGCTCGGTGAGCGCGGGCACACCCGGGGCGTGACCCACGAGCATGACGACGTCGGCGTCGTCGTCGGCCTCGCGGACCACCTCGAGGAGCGCCTCCGCCGACGCGTTGTAGATCCGCCGGTCGTGGTGGACGTCGGCCTCCGGGCACCCGGCCCGCCACACCTCCTCGCAGGTCTGGCGGGTGCGCTCGGCGGTGCTGCAGAGCACCTCGTCGACCCCGATGCCGTGCTCGTGCAGCCAGCGGCCGGCCGCCGCGGCGTCCCGCCGGCCCCGCCGGGTCAGCTCGCGGTCGTGGTCCGGCCCACCGACGCCCTGCTCGGCCTTCGCGTGCCGCAGGAGGATCAGGGTCCGGTCTCGCGCTGCGCGGGTCATGCACCGATCATGCACCCCGGCGCGCGCCCGGTCATCCCCACCGCCGGTCGCGGGGCCCTCGCCACGGCAGGTCCTCGCGTGGTTGGCTGGCCCCACGACGGCGTGGGCCGTCCCCGGACGGAAGGTGCCTCCATGAGCGCGTACGACGACATCCTCGGGGCCCTGCCCGTCGACGACATCGCGGGACGTGTGGGCGCCTCCCCCGACGACGTCCGCCAGGCCGCCGCCGCGGTGGTGCCGGCCCTCCTCGGCGGGCTCGACGCCAACGCGCAGGGCGGCGGAGCGGGCTCGCTCCTCGACGCGCTCGGCCAGCACGACCCGGGCCTGCTCTCCGGGGGTGTCGACCTCGGTCAGGTCGACGAGCAGGACGGCGCGGCCATCGCACGCCACGTCTTCGGGGACCGGCAGGACGACGTCGTCGCCCGGCTCGGGGAGTCGCCGCTCAGCGGACAGGGGGTCGGCGGCGCGCTCGTCAAGAAGCTCATCCCGATCATCGCGCCGATGGTCCTGTCCTGGCTCGCCGGCAGGGTGCTCGGTGGAGGCGGGTCCGCCGGTGGCGGGAGTGCGTCGGGTGGCGCGACCGGTGGATCCCTCGAGGGCACCCTGCGCGACGTCCTCGGCACCGCCACCGGCGGCGCCGCACGGGGCGGCTCGACGAGCAGCGCCCCCGCCTCGGGAGGGATCGACGTGGGCGGCATCCTCGGCGACGTGCTCGGGGGGCTGCTCGGCGGCGGCCGCCGCTGACGTGCCCTGACCCCGGCTTCTTGCCGAGAACCCACCTCCACAGGGCCGTTCGAACGCCCTGGAGGTGGGTTTTCCGCAATCAGTCGGGAGCGTCAGGCCTGGCCGAGCCGCTCGAGGATGATCTGTCGGGCCGCGGCGGCGTCGGCCTGGCCCTTCATCTCGCGCATGACCTGCCCGATGAGCGCGCCGACGGCCTGCACCTTGCCGTCGCGGATCTTGTCCGCCACGTCGGGGTTGGCCGCGATGACGGCGTCGACGGCCGCCTCGAGGGCGCCGGTGTCCTGGACGAGCTCGAGCCCGCGGGCGTCGGCGACCGCGGTGGGCGTGCCCTCGCCGTCGAGGACGCCCTCCCAGGCCTGCCGCGCCATCGAGTCGTTGAGCCGGCCGCCCGTCACGAGCGACTCGAGCTCGACGACGTGGGCGGGCGTGACGCCGAGGGAGGCCGCGTAGGCCGGCACGTCGAGGCCCTCGCCGTTGGCCCGCCGCGCGATCTCGCCGGACCACCACTTGCGGGCGGCGGCCGGCGACGCCCCGGCCGCGACGGTCTCCTCGACGAGCTCGACGAGCCCGGCGTTGACGACGTCGCGCATCTCGAGGTCGGCGAATCCCCACTCGGCCTGGAGCCGCTTGCGGCGGGCGGCCGGCGGCTCGGGCAGGGTGCCGCGCAGCGCCTCGACCTCCTCGCGGCTCGGCGCGACGGGCACGAGGTCGGGCTCGGGGAAGTACCGGTAGTCCTCGGCGTCGGACTTCACGCGCCCCGACGTCGTGATGCCGGTGTCCTCGTGCCAGTGCCGCGTCTCCTGGGTGATGGAGCCGCCGCCGGTGAGAACCGCTGCGTGGCGGCCGATCTCGTAGCGCACGGCCCGCTCGACCGAGCGCAGCGAGTTGACGTTCTTGGTCTCGGTTCGGGTGCCGAGCACCCCGGACCCGGTCGGCGCGAGCGACAGGTTGACGTCGCAGCGCATCGAGCCCTGCTCCATCTTCACGTCCGAGACACCCATCGCCTTGAGCAGGTCGCGCAGGGTCGCGACGTAGGCCTTGGCGACCTCGGGCGCGCGCTCGCGGATGCCGGTCATCGGCTTCGTGACGATCTCGATGAGCGGGATGCCGGCGCGGTTGTAGTCGACGAGGCTGTGCGTGGCGCCGTGGATGCGCCCGGTCGAGCCGCCGACGTGCAGCGACTTGCCGGTGTCCTCCTCCATGTGCGCGCGCTCGATCTCGACGCGGTAGGTGGAGCCGTCCTCGAGCTCGACGTCGAGGTACCCGTCGAAGGCGATCGGCTCGTCGTACTGCGAGGTCTGGAAGTTCTTCGGCATGTCCGGGTAGAAGTAGTTCTTCCGGGCGAACCGGCACCACTCGGCGATCGAACAGTTGAGCGCCAACCCGATCCGGATGGCCGACTCGACCGCCACCGCGTTGACCACGGGCAGTGCGCCGGGCAGCCCGAGGCAGACCGGGCAGGTCTGCGTGTTCGGCTCGGCGCCGAACTCGGTGGGGCAGCCGCAGAACATCTTGGTGTTCGTCCCCAGCTCGACGTGCACCTCGAGCCCCATGGCGGGGTCGAAGGACGCGAGCGCCTCCTCGAAGGACAGCGTCGGCTCGGGACCGGTCGTCGTGCTCATCGGGACACCTCCAGCTCGGGCGCGCGGTCCAGGATGGGGCCGCCCCAGGCGGCGGTCAGGCGGGCCTCGAGGGCGGCGCCCACGGAGTACAGGCGGTCGTCCGCCATCGCCGGCGCGAGCACCTGGAAGCCCGCGGGCAGGCCGTCCTCGTCGGCGAGGCCGCTCGGCAGCGACAGGCCGGGGATGCCGGCGAGGTTGGCCGGGATCGTGGCGATGTCGTTGAGGTACATGGCCATCGGGTCGTCGAGCTTGTCGCCGAGCGTGAAGGCCGTGGTCGGGGCGGTCGGGCTGACGAGCACGTCGGCGGTCTCGAACGCGGCGGCGAAGTCGTTCGCGATGAGCCGGCGCACCTTCTGGGCCGAGCCGTAGTAGGCGTCGTAGTAGCCGCTGGAGAGCGCGTACGTGCCGAGGATGATGCGGCGCTTGACCTCGTCGCCGAAGCCGGCGTCGCGGGTGGCGGCCATGACCTGCTCGGCGCTCGGGGCGTCGATGCCGTCCGGCGAGACACGCAGTCCGTAGCGCATGGCGTCGAACTTCGCGAGGTTGCTCGACGCCTCGCTCGGGAGGATGAGGTAGTACGCGGCGAGGGCGTAGGTGAACGAGGGGCAGGAGACCTCGACGACCTCGGCGCCGGCGTCGACGAGGTGCTGGACGGCCTCGTCGAAGCGCGCCTGCACCCCCGCCTGGAAGCCCTCACCGGTCAGCTCGCGGACGATGCCGATCCGCATCCCGGAGACGTCGGCCCGGCGGGCGGCCTCGACGACCGGAGGCACGGGGGCGTCGATCGACGTCGAGTCGAGCGGGTCGTGCCCGGCGATGACCTCGTGGAGCAGCGCGGAGTCGAGGACGGTGCGCGAGCACGGGCCGGCCTGGTCGAGGGAGGACGCGAGGGCCACGAGGCCGTAGCGCGAGACGCCGCCGTAGGTCGGCTTGGTGCCGACCGTGCCGGTGACGGCGGCCGGCTGGCGGATCGAGCCGCCGGTGTCGGTGCCGATGGCCAGGGGCGCCTGGAACGACGCGACGACGGAGGAGGAGCCACCACCGGACCCACCCGGGATGCGCTCGAGGTCCCACGGGTTGCGGCTCGGGCCGTAGGCGCTGTGCTCGGTGGAGGAGCCCATCGCGAACTCGTCCATGTTCGTCTTGCCGAGGATGGGCATCCCGGCGGCGCGCAGCCGGGCCACCAGCGTCGCGTCGTACGGCGGGACCCAGCCCTCGAGGATCTTCGAGCCGCACGTGGTCGGCAGGCCGCGGGTGGCCATGACGTCCTTGACGGCGATCGGCACCCCGGCGAGCGCGTGCAGCGACTCCCCCGCGGTGCGGCGGCGGTCGACGTCGTCGGCGGCGGCGAGCGCGCCGTCCTCGTCGACGTGGAGGTAGGAGTGCACGGCGCCGTCGACGGCGGCGGTGCGCTCGAGCAGGGCACGGGTCACCTCGCGGGAGGAGACGGAGCCGGCGCCGAGCAGGTCGGCGAGCTCGGCAGCGGTGGCGCGGGTCAGGTCGGTCACGGTGGGTCCTTCAGGAGGTGCGGGAGCGGCGGGCGGCGGGGACGCGGCCCGGCGTCACTCTTCGTCGAGGATGCGGGGGACGCTGAAGCGCTGCTGCTCGGACTCCGGCGCCCCGGAGAGCGCCTCCTCCGGGGTGAGCGAGGGCCGCACGACGTCGGGGCGGGTGACGTTGACGATGGGCATCGGGTGGCTCATCGGCTCGACGTCGGCGATGGGCGCCTGCTGCACGGTGGCGACCGCCTCGAGGATGACGGCCAGCTCACCGACCATCCGGTCCAGCTCGGCGTCGGAGAGGTCGATGCGGGCGAGCCCGGCGAGGTGCGCGACGTCCGCGCGGGTGAGGTCGGCCATGGCCGTCAGTCTATGGGGGTCGGCCGGAGCCGCCGCGCGGTGGTGGGCCCGGTCAGCCACCGGTGACGGCCAGCGCGGCCAGGCGGGCCAGTCCCCACAGCCCGTAGCCGGCGGCGACGGTCAGGAGCAGGCCCTGGGTGAGCCAGAAACCCCACCGCACGGCGAGCCCGGCGGGACCACCGCGCTCCTCGGCCCGGAACGCCGACCACCAGTGGTTGGCGACGAGCGGTCCCCACGAGCCGTCCTCGCGCGGCAGCCACGGCCGCCAGGGGTCCCCCGCGCGCACGGCGGACCGGGTCTCCCGGACGACCGGCCACACGATGAGCCACCACGAACCGCCGAGGACGCCGGCAGCCACGAGCAGCACCAGGCCGACGACGAGCCAGACCAGGACGAGCAGCCACGAGAGGTCCCCCACGGCACGGCACCCTAGCGCTGCGAGAATCGGGACCGTGCTCACCGACACCGCCTCGCTCCAGACGGTCCTCGACGTCTGCGGGGTCTTCGTCTTCGGCCTGTCGGGAGGGCTCGTGGCCGTCCGGCGCGGGCTCGACCTCTTCGGGGTCCTCGTGCTGGCGTGGGTCGCGGGGCTCGGCGGCGGCATCATCCGCGACCTGTTCCTCGGCGTCACCCCGCCCGTGGCGGTCAGCGACTGGCGGCTGCTCGCGGCGGCGGTCGTCGCGGGCGGCGCCGTCTTCCTCCTCCACGGGGTCTTCGAGGACGGCGGCGCAGGACGCTCCGTCGGCCGCCGCCACCTCACCCGCGCGGTGCGTCTCCTCGACGCCGCGGGGCTGGCCCTCTTCGCGGTGAGCGGCGCCCTCGTCGCCCTCTCGCGGGACGCCGGCCCGCTCGCGGCGACCCTCATCGGCGGGATCACGGCCGTCGGCGGCGGTCTGCTCCGCGACGTCCTCGCGCGCCAGGTGCCGGAGGTGCTCCAGCGCGAGCTCTACGCGCTGCCGGCCCTCGCCGGTGCCGGGCTCGTGGTGCTCCTCGACCGGGTCGACGCGCTCTCGCCCGTCACCGCCTGGCTCGCCGTGGCGCTCGTCTTCGTCATCCGGGTCGTCGCGGTGGCCCTCGACCTCAATGCCCCGCGGGCCCTGCGCAGCGCCACGACCGACTGACGGCGGACGTCGCGTCGCTCAACCCTCGCCGGGTTCGAGCAGTGCCCGGCGCGAGTAGTCGCCCTCGACGAGGGAGGGGTCGCGGCGTGCCCACTCGCGCAGCACCGCGAGCGCGGCCGGCCACTGGCGCATCGACTCCTCGACCTGGGCCACCACCGCGCCGTTCTCGTCGACGAGCTGGACGCGGGCACCCCGGTTGGCGCGGTTCAGCGTCGACGCCGGCAGCGCCCGCAGCTCGCGCAGCGCCGACACCGGCACCGAGACCCCGCCCGGGCGCCGCTCGACCCGATCGTTCGCCAGGTCGAGCACCGTGCGGTAGCGCAGGATGGCCCACGCCGCGGGCGGGATGACGAGCACGAAGAGCACGACGAGCACCCACCCCACGACGGCGGCCGCGACGGGCGTGTCCGCGCCCGCTCCCTCCCGGACCAGGCCGTAGAGGCCGATGACGCAGCCCACCCAGAACACGACCATCAACGGCAGCGAGAGGAACCGGACCCACCCCGGGGCGGTGACGACGACGCGGGTGGGGAGTTCTCCCCGTTGAGGTTCGCTCATGTCCCTCAGTATCGTCTGCAGGGAAGGGGACGCATCCGGGGGACAGCATCCGGGGACAACGGGAAGGTGTGGCGATGACCTACGACGTCAGTCCGGCGATGATCCGGGCCCACGCGAGCGAGGTGGCACCACTCGCGTCGCGCCTCGACATGATGCAGAAGGCGAGCTCGATCTCCGGCGACAGCTACGGGCTGCTGCTCCAGTGGCTGCCGGGCATGTTCAACAGCCTCAACGGGGACATCGAGAGCTCGCTCACCCAGGTCGCGACCAACGCCGAGCAGGCCGTCAACGGCCTGCGCTCGATGGCCGACCAGTACGAGTCCGACGACACGAGCGCCACCTGGAACCTGCGAAGGGCCTACCCGTGAGCGGCCCCGGAACCCAGATCGGCCCGGCGAACCCCTACTCCGTCCCGGACACCGCCAGCTCCCCCGACGGCACCACCTTCGGGTTCCAGGAGGGCTCGGGCTGGACCTCCGGCGCGGGCATCATCGACTCCGGGTACGGCACGATCAACGCGATCTGCAGCGGCGACTGGGTCGACGCGGCCCTCAGCGGCGTGGCCCTGGTGCTCGACGCCGCGGCCACCGCCGCCGACCCGCTCGGCTCGGCCCTCTCGGCGGGCATCGGGTGGGTCATCGACCACCTCAACCCGATCAAGGGCTGGTTCGAGGAGGTCGCCGGCAACCCCGGCGCCGCCGTCGCCCAGGCCCAGACGTGGGGCCTGATCAGCACCGACCTCACGCCGACCTCCGAGGACTGGGTCACCAGCGGCAACAAGCTCATCACGCCGCAGTCCGGCCCGGCGGTCAACGCCTACCTCGGCTGGGAGGACCTGCACACCCAGTCGCTCGCGGCCCTGGCCGGGGTCGCCGACGCCATGAAGAACGGCATCACGATCGCGGCCGGCATCGTCGGCTTCGTCCACGGCTTCCTGCGCGACATCCTCGCCCAGCTCGTGGGCGCGGTCATCAGCTGGGTCACCGAGGCGGTGCTCTCCCTCGGCACGCTCATCCCCTGGATCTGCGGCCAGATCGGCACCCGGGTCGCGGCGGTCACCGCGAAGTGCTCGAACTTCGTCAAGGGCCTGGCCACCTCGGGCAGCAAGCTCGGCGACCTGCTCACGGCCATGGGCACCTTCTCGAGCAAGCTGCTCCACCTGCTCGACAAGATCAAGACCAACCCGAACCTGCACCGCCCCACCCCGCGACACGCGGCGCCCGGCGGGCCGTCCACGAGCGTCCCACCGTGGGAATGGACACCACCGCCGGGCTACACCCCGGGCGGCCGGCACGGGGCACCGCAGCCGTCGTTCCCCGACCACATGGGCGACGCGGTGCGTGGCGGCGTCCGCGACACCCCGTACGCGGGGGCCACCAACGCGACCGACGCGGGCAAGACGGCCAAGGACGCGCAGAGCGAGCCCGAGGACTGAACCGCTCCGGTCAGCGGCGGAGCAGGATCTCGAGGCTGAGCCAGACCGACCACAGCGGCAGGATCGCCAGCCCGAGCACGACGTAGGTCCACACGCTCCACCGGACGCGCAGGCCGCGGCGGGTGCGCTCGGCGGGGTCGTCCGGCGCGCGGAAGGACGCGAACCAGCGGGAGGCCGCGAGGATGCCGTACGACCCGTCGGCGCGACGCGCGAACGGCGTCCACCAGTCCCCCGACCGTCGCCCGGCGGCGATGCCACGCAGGTACGGCACGAGGAAGAGGGCCCAGATGCCGCCGAAGAAGACCAGGCCGATGACGCCGGGGGCCAAGGCCCCTGCCAGCGGCTGCTCCGGAACGTCGGTCATGGTGCGGCGGCCTCCTCCGTGGCACCCCCGTGGCGCCGTCGTCCCGAGGCTAACCGAGGCCCGGGTCGCTCGCCGCGTGGAGCCCTTCGGGGTTGGGTAGGGTCGCGGCCATGGAACCACGGGGGTACTCGACACCGGAGGAGACGCTCGCCGCGATCGACGCCCAGGCCGCGGCCGCGGGCCCGGCGGCCGACGCCGCGATCGCCTGGCAGCACCAGGTCGAGGCGCTGACGGGCACCGGCAGCGCCGAGGGCGGCCACGTGCGCGCGGAGGTCGACGTCCAGGGGATGCTCACCGGTCTCTTCGTCGGCGACGTCGTCGCGTCGCGGGGCGGACGGGTGGTCACGGCCGCCGTCCGCGCGGCCCTGCGCTCGGCCCAGGAGTCGGTGCGCGAGAGGGCGGCTCGCTCCGCGGAGGAGGCCTGGGGTCCGGACTCCCCCACCGTCGCGGCGTTCCGCGCCGAGGTCGAGCAGGCGACTCCCCTCATCGAGGTGGAGCCCCCCGAGACCGACGGGCGCTCGATGCCCGGCGACCACCGGCAGGGCCCGAGCACGGGAGGCACCTGGTGACCCGCCCGCAGCCCACACCGCGCATGGACCCCCACCGCTTCGAGGGCGACACCCCCGGCGCCACCGAGCTCCACCGGCTCGTCGAGCAGGCCCGGGCCGCGATGGCCTGGCGCCAGCAGGTCGAGGCCCTGCGCGGCCGGGCCCGCTCCGAGCTGGGCGTCGAGGTGGAGGTGAGCGCCTCCGGCGGCGTCGTCGCGGTGACCGTGCCCGACGCCGCCTGCGCGGACGGCGGGCAGGCGGTCACCGAGCAGGTGCTCGACGCCGTCCTCGCGGCCCAGCGCGACCTCGCGGAGCAGCTGCGCCGCTCGAGCACCGACACCTTCGGCGAGGACTCCCCCGCCGCGCGGACGGTGTCGGGGGCGCTCGACACCCGCTTCCACCGGGCGACGCCCCTGCCGGAGGACCCGGACGAGTCGCGCTGAGGCGCGGCGGGAGGTATCACGACGGCACGGGGGCCCTCCTGACCCCGTGAGCGGCCAGACGGACTGGGGATCGGCCCGCCACGCTCGGAAGCGACACCCGTCATGTCCACGAACACGCCCACCCCCTCCAGCCTGCCCGCCGGTGTGCGGGAGCACCTCGCCGAGGCGCTCGGCACCGAGCCACGCCTCGCGTCCGCCGTCGAGGCCCGGCTGGCCTCCGGCGCCCGGCTGACCGCCTACCACGCGGTCTCCCCCGACCACCCGAACTCCGTCGCGAGCGTCGTGCTGTCCGAGGACGGCACGCTCTCCCCGCTCGCCGACGTCCGGGCCTCGCTCGGCCACGACCCGTTCACCCCGGTCTTCGACCCGGCCGTGGTCGGCGTCCCCGTCCACCCCCGGGAGCCCGTGCGCATCGACCCGGCCCGCAACGACTGGCGGCTCGACCGCTGCGAGCGGCACCGCGAGACCATCACGGTCACCGTCCCGCCGAACGGCACCACCCCGAAGGCCGACGTCTACCTCCTCGCCGACACCACGGGCAGCATGGACCCGGTCATCGAGGCCGTGAAGGCGGGCGCGGGGGCCATCCTCGGCGACCCGGCCCTCGCCGCCTTCGACGTGGCCTGGGGCGTCGGCAACTACCGCGACTTCCCCGTCCCGGGCACCAACTCCTACGCCTTCCAGCACCAGCTCGCGCCGAGCACCGACCACACGGCCGCCGACCTGGCGATCGGTGCGTGGACCGCGGACGAGGGGGGCGACACCTCCGAGGGGCAGCTCTACGCCCTCCACGAGCTGGCGACGAACCCGACCATCGGCTGGCGGCCGGACAGCAAGCGCATCGTCGTGTGGTTCGGCGACGCCCCGGGCCACGACCCGATCTGCACCGACCTCACCGGGCTGGCCACGGCGATCACCGAGGCCTCGGCGACCGCGGACCTCGTCGGCGCCGAGATCACGGTCGTCGCCGTGAGCACCACCACCGGCGCCCCGGACGCCCTCGACGGCGACCCGCAGGCCGACGCGGGCGACTACACGACGTGCCCCGGCGCCGGGAGCCCCGGGCAGGCGACCCGCATCACCGCGGCCACCCCGGGCGGCATCCACGTCAGCGGGATCGACGCGGGCACCATCGTCACGACGCTCTCGACACTCATCGCCGCGGCCGTCAAGGCCACCGGGAACGTCCACCTCGAGGCGACGGGCGACACCGCCCAGTTCGTCGAGTCCATCACTCCCGCAGGCGGGTACGGGCCGCTGGCGGGGGACGAGACCCACGTCCTGACCTTCGAGGTCGTGTGGGTCGGCACCAAGCCGTGCGGCGAGCGCGACCAGGAGTTCACGGGCACCATCGACGTCGTCGCCGACGGCGTGGTCGTCGCGAGCAAGAAGGTCCGCGTGGTCGTGCCGAAGTGCCGGTACCACTACGTCGTCGAGGTCGTCTGCGGCACGCGCAGGGACGAGAAGGAGTCCGGCCACGACGACCGGTCCGGGCCGTGCGCCGTGGTGCCGGGCCGCTACGCGACGGCCGTGCTCATCGACAACCCGTCGACCTGCTCCGCGACCATCGAGAAGCGGTTCGCGCCGCTCGTCCTCGACGGCAGGACGGTCGGCCGCGAGCCGGACGTGGTGCCCGCCAAGCCCTTCGCGAAGCTCGAGCTCCCCGCGAACCACGCGACGATGGACGACTGCTGCGCGCTCGACGAGGCGGTCGAGCTCGGCAAGGGCCTGCTCGTCGGCATCCTCGACATCGTGTCCGACCTGCCCCTCGAGGTGCGGGCCGTGCACACCGCCGACGGCGGACCCGGCTCGGTCGGGGCGCCGTCGATCACCACCCGTCAGGTCGAGGCGCGGCGCGCGCCCTGACCCCCCGGCGTGCCCCGGACCTCCCGGGGCACGCGCCACGAGCACGACCCGGTGGGCCACAGCCGATCCAGGCCCACCGGGTCGTCCCGTGCGTTGCGTCAGTCGGGGGACCCGGTCTCGAGCAGGCGGGTGAAGCCGGCCTCGTCGAGGATGGTCAGCCCGAGCTCGCGGGCCTTGTCCTCCTTGGAGCCGGCGTTGGCGCCGACGACGACGTAGTCGGTCTTCTTCGACACCGAGCCGGAGGCCTTGCCGCCGCGGGCGAGGATCGCCTCCTTGCTCTCGTCGCGCGAGAAGCCCTCCAACCCACCGGTGACGACGACGGTGAGCCCGGCGAGGGTCTGCTCGACCGACTCGTCGCGCTCGTCGACCATCCGGACGCCGTCGGCGGCCCAGCGGTCGACGATGGCGCCGTGCCACTCGTTGCCGGGCTTGTCGAACCAGTCGCGGACCGACTCGGCGATGATCGCGCCGACGCCCTCGACGCCCGCGAGCTCCTCGACGGTGGCCTCGCGGATGCGGTCCATCGATCCGAGGCTCTGCGCGAGCGCGCGCGCCGCCGTGGGGCCGACGTGCCGGATCGAGAGCGCGACGAGCACCCGCCACAACGGCTGCTGCCGGGCCGCGGCGAGGTTGGCGACCAGCTTGGCCCCGTTGGCCGACAGCACCCGCCCGTCGACGACGGAGTCCTCGGGGTCGGTCTTCCTCGCCGCCCGCGTGTACAGCGGCACCCTCGCGATGTCGGCGTCGGTGAGACCGAAGAGCGTGGACTCGTCGTCGAGGACGCCCGAGTCGAGCAGGGCGACCGCGCCCTCGTACCCGAGCGCCTCGATGTCGAAGGCGCCGCGCCCGGCGAGGCTCGAGAGCCGCTCGCGCAGCTGCGCCGGGCAGGACCGGCTGTTCGGGCAGCGGATGTCCTTGTCGCCCTCCTTCTCGGGGGCGAGGGTCGTGCCGCACGCCGGGCACTTGGTGGGCATGACGAACTCGCGCTCGGTGCCGTCGCGCAGGTCGACGACCGGGCCGAGGATCTCGGGGATGACGTCGCCGGCCTTGCGCAGCACGACCGTGTCGCCGATGAGGACGCCCTTGCGGACCACCTCGGTCGCGTTGTGCAGGGTGGCCCGCTCGACGGTGGAGCCGGCGACGACGACCGGCTGCATCACCCCGAACGGCGTGACCCGGCCGGTGCGCCCCACGTTGACCTGGATGTCGAGGAGCTTCGTGTTGACCTCCTCGGGCGGGTACTTGTAGGCGATCGCCCACCGCGGTGCGCGGGAGGTGGACCCGAGCCGGCGCTGCACCGCGATCTCGTCGATCTTGACGACGACGCCGTCGATCTCGTGCTCGACGTCGTGGCGGTGCTCGCCGGTGTGCGCGATGAAGGCGTTGACCTCCTCGATCGTGTCGACGACGCGGAAGTGGCCGGAGACCGGCAGGCCCCACGACTCGAGCGCGGCGTAGGCCTCGCTCTGCCGGGTGAGGTCGAAACCCTCGCGCTTGCCGATGCCGTGGACCAGCATCCGCAGCTCGCGCGACGCCGTGACCCGGGGGTCCTTCTGCCGCAACGACCCTGCCGCCGTGTTGCGCGGGTTGGCGTAGGGCGGCTTGCCCGCCTCGACGAGCTGGGCGTTGAGCTCGCCGAAGGCCTCGATCGGGAAGTAGACCTCGCCCCGCACCTCGACGAGGTCGGGGACCGGGTGGGCCCTGCTTCCTGCGAGCTCGGTGGGGATGCCGCGGACGGTCCGCACGTTGAGCGTGACGTCCTCGCCGGTGCGCCCGTCGCCGCGGGTCAGTGCTCGGGTGAGGCGCCCCTTCTCGTAGAGGAGGTTGACGGCGAGGCCGTCGATCTTCAGCTCGCAGAGGTAGTGCAGGCTCTGGCCGGCGTCCCGCTCGACCCGCGCGTTCCACTCGAGCATCTCGTCGGTGGAGAAGGCGTTGTCGAGGGAGAGCATCCGCTCGAGGTGGTCGACGGCCTGGAAGTCGGTGGAGAAGATCGCCCCGCCGACCTGCTGGGTCGGGCTCTCCGGGGTGCGCAGGCTCGGGTGGGCCTCCTCGATGGCGTTGAGCCGTCGCATCAGGGTGTCGTACTCGCCGTCGCTGACGGTGGGCGCGTCCTTGACGTGGTAGGCGAACTGGTGGCCGCGGGCCTCCTCGGCGAGCGTCTCCCACTCGTGCCGGACGTCGTCGGGGACGGTGTCGGGGACCGTGTCGGCGGGCTCCTGCGCTGCGGGGTCGGTCGGCGTCTCGCTCACGGCCCAATCCTGCCGCAGACCACCGACGTCCGACCCGTCGCGACGCGCCTGCTCAGCGTGCCGGCGGTGGGGCTGGACCGGGTGGACGGGCGGGCCCGTTCCCCGCGAGCGCGAGTCCAGCGCCCGGGCGGGGATGGTCGTAGGACCATCGGCCACTGTCCGGGTCCCACCCGTCGGCCCTAGCGTCCAGCCATGAGCAGCCGGACCCACCCGGAGGACGGGACCTCGGACCCGTCAGGCGTCGTCGCGCGCCGCCTCCCCCGGACCGGCTGACCTCGACACGGAGCCCCGTCGACCCCCTGCCCGTCGACGGGGCTCCGCCCTGAGGACGTCACGCGTCACCTCGAGCTGCCCGAGGTGCTGGGCCAGCTCCTCGTACACGTGGAGGAGGACCTCGCCCTGGGTCGCGTACTCGTGCGGATCGTCGGGCGGCGGGTTGCGCGGGGCCGCGTGGGGCTCGCAGGCCGGCACGTCCTCGTGGAGCGCGGTCCGTGCCGCCTCGAGGAGGGCCAGGGCCTCCTCGACGGTGCCGCGCGCGGTGAACTCGGCGGCCCGGTCGCGCGGGACGACGATCCCGCGGTTGACCGTGCGCCCCCAGCGCGCCATGACCCCGGCGACGTGCGTCACGAGCACGAAGGCGCTGTTGGAGCCGGGCACCTCCTCGAGCCGCGCGTTGACGTCGTCGTCGCCGAGCTCCCGGCAGATGGCGGCGTACCGGTCGAGGGACTCGTCGCAGAAGTGGAGGAACACGTCGGTGTCGATCACCCGACCGAGGCTAGCCACGCCGACGCCGCCCGCAGATCCGTCGAGCCTCTGGCGGTGGGCACCGCATCCGGGTGAGGATGGGGCACACCGTCACCGACGCCGGACCCCAGGAGCACCGATGACCAACCTCGCGACGAACCTCACGACGACCGCCGCCGAGCTGCCCGAGAAGGACGCCCTGCGGGTCAACGGCCAGGGGGTCACGTACGCGCAGCTGCACGGGATGGCCGCCAAGGTCGCGGGCACCCTGCGCGAGAACGGCATCCAGCCGGGTGACCGGGTGGCGGTCATCCTGCCCAACGTCCCCGCGTTCCCGGTCGTCTACTGGGGCATCCTCCTGGCCGGCGGCATCGTCGTGCCGATGAACCCGCTCCTCAAGGCCGGCGAGATCGACTACTTCTTCACCGACTCCGGCGCCAAGATCGCCTTCGTGTGGCCCGACTTCGTCGACGAGGCCACCAAGGGCGCCGAGAACAGCGGCACGCGCGTCGTGCGCACCGGCGCGATGGGCCCGGAGGAGTTCGAGGGTGGCGAGCCGGTCGCCGAGCCGCACCCGCGCGAGGACGACGACACCGCGATCATCCTCTACACCTCGGGCACCACCGGCCGCCCCAAGGGAGCGGAGCTGACGCACAGCAACATCCACCTCAACGCGCTGCGCTCGGCCAAGGTCATCCAGGAGATGACCTCCGACGACGTCGTCATGGGCTGCCTCCCGCTCTTCCACGTCTTCGGCCTCGTCGTCGGTCTCAACGCCGCCACCATCGCCGGCGCGAGCTTGGCCCTCATCCCCCGCTTCGACCCGCAGGCGGCCATCGAGGTCATCGAGAAGGAGCGCGTCACGATCATGCAGGGCGTGCCGACGATGTACGCCGCCATCCTCAACCACCCCGCCTCGGACGGGATGGACGCGAGCAGCCTGCGCACCTGCGCCAGTGGCGGGTCCGCGATGCCGCTCGAGGTGATGCGCTCCTTCGAGGAGAAGTTCGGCTGCGTCATCCTCGAGGGCTACGGCCTCTCCGAGACCTCCCCCGTCGCGAGCTTCAACATGCCCGACAAGGAGCGCAAGCCCGGCACCATCGGCCTGGCCATCCCCGGCTGCGAGATGAGGTGCGTCGACCTCGACGGCAACGAGGTCCCCGTCGGCGAGGTCGGCGAGATCGCGATCCGCGGGGACAACGTCATGAAGGGCTACTGGAACAAGCCCGAGGCCACCGCCGAGGCCATCCCGGACGGCTGGTTCCGCACCGGCGACCTCGCGACGATGGACGACGAGGGCTACTTCACGATCGTCGACCGCAAGAAGGACATGATC